>SJYO01033645.1:10691915-10712463 GCA_006410555.1 Capra ibex
ACCTAAATAGAGACCCGAAAGATAAAACAAGGTAACTAGATATACAGACAGAAACACGGTCATGGTATGACAGAACTACTGACACCGAAACATCATCTCGGACTTCAGTCCGTTCAACTAAGGAGGTCAAGGTAAGAAGAAAGAGTTCTAACGAAACCGATAAGCTCCAAAAAACATAAAGGTATGTTTAGAACTTTAATAAACAAGATCAAGACACTTTTTACACCGACCATCGAACTATCCCTAACGTAACTTAAACATTTAACGAAACCCATCATATGAGTAAAAGTGATATAACTAAGAAGGCTAGGTATTTAAATAAAATTAACCTTCAATTAATGAAATGTTATAACATAACCAAACCGGTAAAATTTTTAACCTCTTAGTTCACAACTGAAACAGTCCGTGTCCTTTACCAAAAGGACCTTAAGTCTTCGTCACCCTGACGACGTTCGAAAAAGTTTCAAGTAAGGGCATACTAACTCCTACATATTGTGGGTGACAATAGTACTGTAAAGACACTAATAGTCGATTTACATTAAAACAAAACAAAATAATATAAAATGTAATTATGCTCACGAACGAGTCAGTGTGGGCTGAGAAACACTGGGACATCAGACACCGGACGGTCCGAGGAGACAGAACCTTAAAAGGTCCGTTCTTATGACCTCATCCAACGGTAAAGGAGGAGGTCCCCTGGAAGGACTGGGTCCCTGCTTGGATACAGAGAATACCGAGGAAGTGACCGTCCACTTAATAAATGGGGACACGGTGGACCCTTCGGGGATAAAATGTATCAGAAGTATTTTAAATCCTTTCCACTAAAAATTTAGGTAAGATAATGTAATTTTATATACCTAATGTCTTCCGGAGTATTAAGTTTAACACAATCTTTACTACTGTTTATGTTAATTAAGATTCCATGTTAATGGGGATCTCGATTTAAAATAACAAAGTAATTTTTGTTAAAATCGTACAAAGTAAGAGTTGAAAATTCAAGGTGTAAAAAGGAACTTTTTAGTTAGAGGAGGAAAGATTATCTACGAGTCTATTCTTGTATTTGTAATATGTTCCGTGTTATACTATGTATGGTGTCAATGTTTTCAGTTTTCTCCTAATGTGGAATAGAACCCCCTGCATGTACCCTTTTTTTCCTCAGAACTTCACACCCACCTAACACCTACCCAAGTTTTTTATCGGTAACCGTCCTTAATATTTCGTTCAATTGTATAAAAGTAAAAACCAACTCATCTCCCGAACTTATAGTCATCCCGTCTTTCAAATTCCTTAAACGTGAACAAACAACACGACACAACTTGAGACGACACTGTTCAGTGAAGTCAACACAGACTGAGAAACGCTGGGGTACCTGACATCGGGTGGTCCGAGGAGACAGGTACCCTTAAGAGGTCCGTTCTTATGACCTTACCCAACGGTACGGGAGAAGGCACCCTAGAAGGGTTGGTTCCCTAACTAGATTAGAGGTACAGAGAAGGTAGAAGACGTAACCGTCCGTCCAAGCAATGGTGATCACGGTGGACCGTTCGGGTTAACCCTTTATGATTTTAAGACCCTACGTCCTTTACAGACCTAGTCTCGGTCCGTAATATTTGAAACATTGCCAGGGTATTAGATTAGTAAACAATTATAATATATTGAAATAAAAGAGAGTAGGTGAGTTCTTTTTGTTTATTATATACCAGTGATTATAGAGACACTTTAATAATAGGACATAAATATTATCTAAATAAGTCTTTATCTAACGGGTGTCAAGATTACTTTTAGGTTTCTTCTAGATTTGATAGTCTAGGGACTCTTTAGTCACTTAGACAGAAGAAAAAATCGGTAAAAATGTTAAAAAAATTTTAATTACTTAGGCATTATTATTCTATGACTAAACTCCCTTACAAATATTAAATTAAGTAATCAACGTCTTTCACTCGTCAATGACTTCTCAATGACTTGTCAAAACCTTTATAAACAACTTTACACAAGGTAGAAACCTGAATTTCTGATATTTGTTGACCTCCACTTTAATACTTACAACTTATCTTTCATAGATTGGTAAAATCGTGATTCCTTTAACCTTTCCTTTTTTACCTAAATCGTTCGTAGATACTTAAGTTAATTACTTAACTGGGTTTATATTAAACGTTTACTAAAGTACCGAGAATTACCCAGTCTATTACACGTCCGAACACTGGACTCATAATTGAGTTTCGGTGTACATTATAAGGGACTTTTAAGAGACACGGGCTAAACTACAATAATAGTTCTTCACCCGTCGAACCTAAAAATACGAATCTACACGTTCGGTCATCCGTCTTCCACGTAACCGAAGGGTCCACCGTAATCACTATTTCTTAGACGGATACTATGTTCTCGGTGTCCTCTGTACCCAAGTGAGAGACTCAGTCTTTTTAAGGAACCTCCTCATTTACCATCGGGTGAAGTCATAAGAACGGATCTATTAGGGTACCTGTCTCTCCGGACCTCCCGATGTCAGGTATCCCAACGTTTCTCAGGATGTGCTGACTTCGTAGGACCGTACGTCCTCCTTCTACCCATGTGGAACACACACACACACACACACACACACAATGTTATATACCGATTTTATGTAAAAAGGAAACCAGTAGAAAAGTCTTAGTTCGGTCATAGAAGTTTAAACTTTTAGTGTCTAATATAGTAGAAAGTCATGACATTACAAGAAACCTCTATTCAACCATTTGAAAGATACCTGAGTCGACTTTCTAACACATTTTAGTACCTATAATATATAGGAAGTAAAATGGAGACTCTTATTGATTGGATTAATTGGAGACTCTTTATAGAAAAATTTATTATTTCATTTCGGAGGTCCTAGGATGACTTTAAAAGAGACTTCAAACAAGGGTAAAATAAGGAATAACAACACCGTCAAACTCTGTAATTTTTCTCCCAAACCACATCTAAACTTAACTGAATCCAAGCTTAGGACCGAAGAAAGGAAGGTTATCGAAGACTATAATCCGTACAAAAATTAAAAAAAAGACTCAGAAGAGGAACAAATTTTTTAACTCTCATTCTATGGATTGAAAGTCTTATTGAAACTTCTAATTCATACAACGTTATTCTCAGATCGAATGTTAGGGACTGTGAAGTGTCGAAGTAGATTCAACCTGTAAGGTAAGATATAAAGGTGAAGTACGGTTCGACAGAGTGAAGTAATTCACCTACCTTTCGGTACCTTTGTCGGAAGATTTAAAAATTGGATCCAATGATCCTGTTTAATTAACGAGTCTCATATACGTCGTAACATACATAAAAGAAAGAGAATAAGATAATACTGTGTTTAAGGATATACAATTAATAAAAAAAATTGATCTCATATCAACCAAATGTGACGACACAATTAAATTGGAGGAACTAATCCCGAAAGAATAGTAGATTTAGGAGTCCCCTCGAGACAAACTGATAGGTTGTTATATTCTTTTAAAAAACAACACACCAGGAAACTCACCCAGATTTATAAACTTGAAGGATGACCAGTATTTGACTCCTTCATACCCTGTCTCGTACATAATTCGAGATAATCTGAAAAATTATATGTGACAAATATTCGGTCTATGATACATTTACTAGATGAGTAAAATAAATTAGATAAGTTGAGATATTTGTATATAATAATAAAATGGGAAAGTCGTTTGTTTATATAACCGTAGGTCTTTCGAACTCATTGAACCAATTTCAATTTATCTTTTCACTCTCACAGTTCAGTAATTTGTCCAAAAGACTGGGTCACAACGAAGACCTCACAGTCATATCCTTATGGACTCACGTCTTGTACGGTCCTTTTATTTTCCATCTTAAAATTGATTATGATCGAACTTAATTTTTATCAGATATAGTCAATACATGTCAAAAAGAAAAGGTTCTTTGTACTAATTTTATTACGTAAAACAGACACAAGTAAAAAGAATTTAGTATTATACGAGACCTAAAAAAAGAAAGATTTAATGAAAAGTATTCCTTATGGAAAATTATCATAATTTATACACACACACACACACACACATTTGTTTTCGAATTGTTGTCTGTGTGTTTCAGTGTATTTGAGTGAGTTGTCTCCTTTATTAACAAGTATAAAAACAAATATGTGATCGTCTTTTTATGACCGTGTGTCTACTTGTGTGTGTTTATCTAAATATAGGTATTTTATCTTCGTATGGTATTATGACAAAAAGCTGAAAGATAAGTGTAAGTCATTATGTGTACTCGTAGAAAGGAACTATTCTTTAAACGAAAGTGTTTTGACTCGAAATACGAATACGCACACACACAAAACAGAGAGTCAGTACAGACTGAGAAACACTGGGGTACCTGAAATCGGGTGGTCCGAGGAAACAGGTACCCCTAAGAGGTCCGTTCTTATGACCTTAGTCAACAGTACGGGAGGAGGTCCCCTAGAAGGGTTGGATCCCCAACTTGGGTCCAGAGGACGTAATGTCCGTCTAAGAAACGGTAGACTTAGAGGTCCCATACATTTTGTACAAGACCCTACATAAACAGAGAAGAGAACTCCTAAATGAAATTACGACGTCACTTGTATGAAAATTACTTTAGGAACACACGTAAGATTTAATAAAAGAATTGTATTCAAGGATATTCGGATTTACACAATACACCATGTATAAAATGTCAAAAACTAGTCATAACGGTTTAACGGGAGGTCCTTTTTTCTTTTGAAAGTATATCCTCTTATAAAGTAACAAAATAATTATCACCGAGTAACGGAATATATTTCTATAAACTGTACAAGTAAATCAGGTTTTAAGGACTTCCTCTTTTTGTTATTTCCGTCCATTCGTAAAATCACACTTTTAACGTGGACGGAATATCCCGGTAGCGACGAAGTATATCCGAAGGGACCACCGAGTCTCCCATTTCGCAGACGGACGTTACGTCCTCTGGACCCAAGCTAGGGACCCAGTCCTTCTATGGGACCTCTTCTTTTACCGTTGGATGAGGTCATGAGAACGGACCTTTTAGGGTACCTGTCTCTTCGGACCATCTGATGTCAGGTACCCTAGCGTTTCTCAACCTGTGCTGACTCGCTGAAGTGAACCTAAAGTATTTATATGTGTTCTCGGAACTTTATCGGCCTTTTCTATAAGGTAGTATTGGTAAGTTGTATCGTACCGGTGTCCAAACTATAAACCAATTAGTCCTCTGTGAAGGTATAAAATTACTTCTTTAACCGTATATATAAAAAATTAGTGGTACTTTATTTTCTGACGAAACGTTAAGACAAATATTCTGTCAACTACAGTACCTACAGATAAATCAAAGGAACTCCCTTGTGGTAAAGGTTTATTCACTCTTAACAAAAAAGTCGTTTCTTGACGAAGGATCAACCAATTTTGACCAAGTTGTAAGACGAAATTTGAATCTTGAAATTTGAAATTTCGTTGTAAGACGAACGTAATTTTACGTTCACACCTTTTTATACAAAAGTACCTATGAGAAACCTGTGGGTGTACGTCATCTAACTTATGACAGTAAATCTACATTTTAAATTTAAGAATTTTTTACACAACAATATCCAGTTACTACCTCTTTCGTTACCATGGGGTGAGATCATGAGAACGGACCTTTTAGGGTACCTACCTCCTCGGACCATCCGACGTCAGGTACCCCAGAGGTTGTCAGCCTATGCTGACTCACTGAAGTGAAAGTGAAAAGTGAAAGTACGCAACCTCTTCCTTTACCGTTGGGTGAGGTCCCAAGAACGGAACTCTTAGGGTCCCTACCCCTTCGGACCACCCGACTGCAGATACCCCAGCGTGTCTCAGCCTGTTTTGACTCCGCTGAATCGTCGTCGTCGTCGTCACCGTATCCAGTTACTTACTTTTACGATATAACTTCTTATTTAGAATAAATATTATGTAAGTAATGATAGTTTAGTTTAATCGTAAAGTCTAAGTATGAATCAGGTCTTAGACGGAAGATACTTGGGTGTCTTGTCTACATGTCTTCTAGATCTTCGACTTTAAATAAAGTTTTAATACGAAAGGACTCTCAAATATACCTGAGATATCCACAATAAAGATATACAAACTATTAATTACATATTATCTAATACTCTGAATTTATTTTGGTCAAAGGTACAGAGTAAGTGAGGTAGAGGAAATATGTTTACTTGTAAGTGGAAATACCTCGACGTTCTTAGTCTTCATTATTAGGGTTTGTGGCCAGTGTATCGTATATCGAAAATTTGGTTTTGACAAAGAAAAGTTTTGTTTACCAAAATGGGTAGTGGGATTGTATTTCTATATCCCCAATAACTCAACTTGTAAGCAAAAAGTCAAAGATGGACGGTCGTGTAACAGAGATTCGTAAAATGGAGGTGATACATCGGTGATTTTCCTTTTATTTTTGATTACAGTACGTATTTTCACTTGGAAAGGTCGTCAATGGAAAGTATCGAGGTAAATTTGGATAGAAATCTCAACTTTGTACCTGTAAGTTTACCTTAGACCGGTGAATATATAAATAGTGTAGTTTGCAGGTCACGTTAGTGAGGAGGTTAGACGTCAGTTCAGTCTACACTCACCATTTCGATTCATAGTCGGTATTTGTAAACCTAAATCAACGACCGTAATGTCTACTCTCACCTCCTTTCATCTGTCTACAATTCTGAGAAACATAGTAAATTATTCGTTCAACACAGGTTCCTTACCGGTATAGAAACCAGGAATTAAAAAATTTCTTTTTCAGAGACAAGAGACGGAAAGACCGTGAACTTCCTTTAACCTACGTGATTACTCATATAACCCGAAGGGTCCACCAAGATCACCATTTCTTTGACGGATGGTCACGTCCTCTGTATTCTCTACAACCAAACTAAGGACCCAGTCCTTCTAACGGACCTCCTCCCGAACCGTTGAGTGAGGTCATAAGAACGGACCCTTTAGGGTACCTGTCTCCTTCGATCCACCGATGTCAGGTATCCCAACGTTTCTCAGTCTGACCTGACTTCGTTGAATCGTGTGTGGGTCTGTTCTTACAACGATGACTTCGTTGAATCGTACGTACGTCCGTTCTTACAACGATTTAAAGACGGGAGCCGGAAAGAGACTTCGGACCGCACGACGTTAGGTACCCCTGGGTTTCACAGTCTGTGCTGAAATCACTGACTTCTTGTTCTTGATCACTCCTACACTTAAAGAGGTGACTTTAGAGACCTTCGTCAAATTTTCGAACACTCCGTCGGAAGGTTCAAACATCTTCCTCTTTATCCGGTAAGTGTCGAAGAAGGTAGACGGTGGGTGTAAGAACCCATCGCGTCAAATATAGGACGACGAAGATTCAGCGAAGTCAGCACAGACTGAGACACTCTGGGGTATCTGCTGTCGAGTGGTCCGAGGGGGCAGGGACCCTAAGAGGTCCGTTCTTATGACCTCACCCAACGGTAAAGGAAGAGGTCACGTACTTTCACTTTTCCCTTTCACTTCGACGAGTCAGTACAGGCTGAATCGCTAGGGTACCCGACGTCGGATGGTCCGAGGAGGTAGGTACCCTAAAAGGTCCGTTCTCATGACCTCACCCCACGGTAACGATCAAATATAGGTCTGTCATAGTTAAGAAGCCCTTACCTGCACATACTTCAGATAGATGAAGAAGGGTCGGTTTCGGGACACATTAAAGGGTGACACGTCGGTAGATTTTATATCCCACTAAGATTCGTGTCACTATGGGAGTTCCTTAAAGTTCAACTACTCTTTAGTTGTTATCGAAAGGATTAATTCATAAGTTGTACCATAGATCATGTAACATCTACCGTTTTGTATAAACACCTCACTTACACCAAAACTTACTATAGATGAGACCTACTCATCTGAGTCGAAAAATCTAATGAGTCGAAACCCTCTGACGGACGTGAAGTTCTTCGTTGGAAAGTCGTAGAACCCATACAAAGGGAAGTCAATGGTCTATTATACTTAAGACTTCGTAAAAGATTATTATGATAAATTGGTACCTTGATAAATTTAAGGTAAAATTTCATCGGGATTTCAGTAATTCTTGGTATTTTGTCTCCTATATTTATCCATTTAGGAGAAAATATGTACATGGTATATATTCGGTGTCCTGAGGACTGGAGATTACGATTCGTACACCCTAAAACACCTCCGAGTCTACTATTTCTAGACGGACGTTACGTTCCTGGTTCCAAACTAGGGATCCAACCCTTCTAAGGGACCTCTTCCCTTTCCGATGGGTGAGGTCATAAGAACGGACCTCTCAAGGTACCAGTCTCCTTTGACCGTCCGACGTCAGGTACCCCAGCGTTTCTCATCCCGAGAGGAACAAGTCAGGGAGTAAGGACAGACTGGAAAACGTCGGGGTACCTAACGTCTTACAGTCTGGAGGGATAGGAAGTGACAGAGGACCTCAAACGAGTCTGAGTACAGGTAACTCAACTACTACGGTAAGTTGGTAGAGTAGGAGACAACGGGAGAAGAGGAAGACGGGAGTTCGAAAAGGTCGTAGTCCCAAAAAGGTTACTCGTCAAGAAACGGATTCCATCGGTTTCAGAACTTGCAAGTCGAAGTTGTAGTCAGGAAGGTTACTTATAAGTCCCAACTAAAGGAAATCCTAATTGACCAAAATGAAGGTACGAGAGATTCCTTGAGAGTTCTCAGAAGAGGTTGTGGTGTCAAGGTTTCGTAGGTAAGAAACCACGAGTCGGGAGAAATACCAGGTTGAGAGTGCCGACATGGACTGATGACCTTTTTGGTAACGAAACTGACATGCCTGGAAATAGTCTTTTCACTATAGAGACGAAAAATTATTACGACAGATCCACACAGTATCGAAAAGAAGGTTCCTCGTTCTTAGAATATTAAATTACCAATGACAGTGTTAGAAGTCACTAAAAACCTCGGGTTCTTTTATGTTACTGTCAGAAATAAAAGAACCCGAGGTTTTAGTCCCGAGTTGTCCCGGACTTGTTGTTGTCAAGATTTGTCCCGAAACCTATTATCCTTATCCTGTCGACGGATGGTATGACCGGTATCGGACCACCAACACATTGTTACGGAGGTAGTCGGTGGGTGTAGAACGTTAAATCTAGAACATGAATAGTAAAGAACAGTTCGGCTCTAAATGTAAGAGATTCTTCTGACCGTTAGAACTTTTTACAGTCACAGGTATAAAATCGATCCATTCATGACTTGTCATTAAAATTTGAATTGTTAACATAATAAGTGACGAGTCGTTATGTAAACTCACAATTCGTACCACAGAGCATTACTTAAATCTATACTGTATTTTATTCTATTTTATGTATGTGAAACCCTACATAAAATTTGTCGTAAAAAATAGTTTTTTTTTGTCTTTATTAAGTTAGTCACCGATTTGAACAAAGGGTGTTTTCATTTGTAACATATTATAATATATGTAAAGGGTGTATATATTGTAGTCTTAGTTTGCAATGGATCTTTGTCTTAATCGTTCACGGAAAGCTTTGAGTCATACAGGTTTTCATATCTTAATAGACACATTTTACTGATAAAGGTTGTATGAGAGGTGATGTAGTAAAATCTTGTAAATAAAGTATCTCGATCAAATACTACGTGTTTCTTATAGTACGAATAACAAAACCTTTGTTGAAATATACTAAAAGTTCAGGTTAATTTTTTAATAACCTTATGTCAACGAAATGTTACAACACGATCAAAGAAGACATGTCGTTTTACTTAGTCGATACGTATATGTATATAGGGGAGAAAAAACTTATGTCATCCAAGAGTAATCAATAGATAAAATATGTATCATTACATATATACCCGAAGGGTCCACCGAGTCACCATAACTTAGGTGGACGGATACGTCCTCTGTGTCCTCTGTGACAGAAGGACCCAGTCTTTCTAAGGACCTTCATCCTTTACCGTTGGGTGAGGTCATAAGAACGGACCATTTATGTTCCTGTACCTCGGACCGTCCAATGTCAGGTACCCCAGTATTTCTCAGTCTGTACTGAATTGTGTATGTACGTGTGTTACATATGTACAGTTAGAATTAGAGGGTCACAAAACTTATAGTATTGTTTTTCAGTGAAAGATATCACTAGGAGATTATCGATTGTATTTAATTACTAAGGTGTAGGTATCATAAAAAAACGTATTAAAGGATATTCACTATAAAAGAATTTTATTAAATTTTTTTTCCTTTTCTTATGTTTTTACTTACTAACTCTTTCGAGATGAATACATAGATTAATAAAGTATATATACATTTTAATATATTATATATATATCTTTCTCTCAACATACGACTATATGTAAACATGTGAACATTGAGTCTTAAATTCAGAAAAGACAACTGACTACTCTCCAGTAAACTAAACTACTCAACTAAAACCTAATCTTACCGTTACGTATTACTTAAATCCCAGGAAGATGTAGGTTCACAAATATGTTTAAAAAGAAGATTGAATAGTAGTTTTACATATCCATGTACTAATGTCTTTACAAAATCCTACAGTCAAGTTAAATATCGGTGTAAAAAGAGGACATCATCCATCGTCAGTAGATATCCCCGCTAGGTGATTTTAGTACAAGTAAAATATTTTGTGACAGAGAGGGACCAGTGTCAACTAATCTCCTACCGGAGGTAACTGAGTTCTGATCATTCGACGTAAAGAGAAAGCTTCTAGATCTCTCCGTAGAGTCTCTGAAATAAAGTCGAGAAGTTTTATCAACTTGACTTTTCACTAGTTTTTTTTTCAGACCAATAATCATCGTTTCATGTCCCGTTGTACTTTTGTCGACTACTCTTCTTTACCCCTACTTCTACGAGGGTTTCTCTGGTTACCGTGTGTGGAGCTCTGATTGTGACCCGCGTGTCGGGGAATCAAGGTTTCCGGTGGTCTAAATATGGACATGGGGTCTCCGTACTGAGTGTCCGCTCCTTTATGGTGATGGTTTTGTTTGAGGTAAAGTGACTTGGTTCGAAACTCCTCAAGATGGTATACGCTAGTTCCCGTGAGAGGGTTCTACCATCTGAGTAATTTATAACGTCTGGACAATCAAAGATCCGATTCTTAAGTCTCTTTTTCATATTCTGTCATTAGGGGTAGACTGGAGTTGAAGTAAGATAAATCTCTCCCTCTTGTCCTCCTCTTTTTTTATCTCCAGTCACGTCTATCATTTATGAATGTAATGTGAAAATTCACATCATCCAAGAGATGTCTACTTACTCAGGGTAAGGTTCTTGTATAAGTATTCGGGTTAAACGAACCTTCAGGTTATTTCAATGGGATCCATGTGTTTATTCTGTCAGTGTATTAACCGATATATAATGAGATGATTGTCCAAATATTATGAAAAATGCGTATATGATGTGTGTAGCGAAGTTCTTTTAATCTCTATGGTTCCCTTGCAAAGTACGTCGCTACCCGTACTATTTCCTGTCTTTACCATACCTGGATTGTCTTCGTCTTCTATACTTCTTCACCACCGTTCTTACGTGTCTTGATATGTTTTTTATAGAATTACTGGGTCTATTAGTACTACCACACTAGTGAGTGGATCTCGGTCTGTAGGACCTCACGTTTCAGTTCACCCGGAATCCTTCGTAGTGATGCTTGTTTCGATCACCTCCACTACCTTAAGGTCAACTCGATAAACTTTAGGACTTTCTACTACGACACTTTCACGACGTGAGTTATACAGTCGTTTAAACCTTTTGAGTCGTCACCGGTGTCTTGACCTTTTCCAGTCCAAAGTAAGGTTAGGGTTTCTTTCGGTTACGGTTTCTTACGAGTTTGATGGTGTCCTAACGTGAGTAGAATGTACGGTCTTTTCATTACGAGTTTTAAGAGGTTCGATCCGAAGTTGTCATGTACTTGACTCTTGAAAGTCTACAAACTCGACCTAAATCTTTTCCGTTTCCTTGGTCTCTAGTTTAACGGTTGTACACAAAATAGTATCTCTTAAGGTCTTTCTGTAGATGAAGACGAAGTAACTGATACGTTTCGGAAACTGACACACCTAGTGTTGTTTGACACCTTTTAAGAATATCTGAACCCTTATGGTCTGGTGGAATAGACGAAGGACGATTTGGACATACGTCCAATTCTTTGTTATCAATCGTGGTCCGTATCTTTTTGTCTGACCAAGGTTTAACCCTTTCCTTATCCAGTGTCGGCATATGACATTAGGACGAATAAATTGAATATACGTCTCATGTAGTACGCTTTATTACCTGACCTACTTCGTGTTCGACTTTAGTTCTAACGGTCCTCTTTATAGTCAATGGAGTCTATACGTCTACTGTAACGGGAATACCCTCTTTCTCTTCTCCTTGATTTCTCGGAGAACTACTTTCACTTTCTCCTCTCACTTTTTCGACGGAATTTAGTTGTAATTTTTTTGATTCTAGTACCGTACACTAAGGTAGTGAAGTACCGTTTATCTACCCCCTTGTTACCTTTGTCACTGTCTGAAATAAAAGAACCCGAGGTCTTAGTAACGTCTCCCACTGACGTCGGTACTTCAATTTTTTTGTTTTTGTTTTTGTTTTAGTTTTTATTTTTGTGTTTTGTGAACGAGGAACCTTCTTTTCGATACTGATTGGATCTGTTGTATAATTTTTCGTCTCTGTAATGAAAAGGCCGTTTCCAAGTATATCAGTTTCGATACCAAAAAGGTCATCAGTACATACCTACACTTTCAACCTAGTATTTCTTTCGTCTCACAACTTCTTAACTACGAAAGTTTGACCAAAACCTCTTCTGAGAACTCTCAGGAAACCTGACGTTCCTCTAGTTTAGTCAGGTAGGATTTCCTCTAGTCAGGACTTATAAGTGACCTTCCTGACTACGACTTTGAAGTTTTGAAACCGGTGGACTATACTTCTTGACTAAGTAAACTTTTCTGGGACTACGACCTTTTCTATCTTCCGTCCTCCTCTTCCCCTACTGTCTCCTACCTACCGACCTACCGTAATGGTTGAACTACCTGTACTCAAACTCTTTCGAGACCCTCAACCATTACCTGTCCCTTCGGACCGAACGACGTCAGGTACTCCAGCGTTTCTCCGTCTGTACTGAGTCACTAACTTAACTATTGAATCGATGTATTATGTACGTTTTGTTCGTTTGTGTTTCGTATTTTGTAAAAATAAGAATATCACGACGACGACGATTCAGTGAAGTCAGCACAGGCTGAGACACACTTGGGTATCTGTCGTCGGGTGGTCCAAGGAGACAGGGGAATCACCATGTCATATTGTTGACCGTATGTCTCCAGTCGTAACTTACTTGTCCTTTTTTTCTTAATGACTGACCTCCCCCCTCTCCTCGACCCTCTATTGTCTCCATTTCTTACCAGTCGTTTACGTTTACTTCCCGATCGACGTTAACGTAAGTACGGACTGGTAACACCATACGTGTAAGTGTGTAAACTCACAAGTGTTGAACTTCCAAACATACATTCCGTGAATGGTATAACTTTACGTCATTTACCATGTAACATATTCGTTCGTGTCTCACACCCTACGTAAAGTGTCCCTTCTACCGTAGACTTTTCAGAATCTATTCCTCCTGTAGTGATTCGACTCTTTTCTTTCCTCCTCAAAGGTTTTTCTCTCTCTTATCGTACTTATTTCTATGTTTTTACCAGTCCTTCTACCTTTCGTAACTTCCTATGTTCCGACCTTTCTATCTCGTTACAGTGTTACCTTTCCGGAACTTAAGATGCGACTCCATGAACCCAAAAAATATGGGATATCCCGTATCCAACACACTAGTAAACAGGACCAAACGGTCCTAGACAATATTAACTATGAACGGTAGAACCATGTTAATAGTTATCGTGAAGAAAGAGTAAGACTTCTCACAACGTCAAACCCGTTAAATCATAAACTAGTCGTACAGGTACCCGAAGGGTACACCACGAACACCATTTATTGGGTGGACGGTAACGACCTCTGTACTCTCTGAAGCCAAGATATAGACCCAACCCTTCTAGGGGATCTCCTCCTTGACCGTTGGGTGAGGTCATAAGAACAGACCTCTTAGGGTACCCGTCTCCTCGGACCGCCCGATCTCAGGTATCCCAACGTTTCTCAGCCTGTACTTATTTCGTTGAAACATACGCACGTACGCACGCGCGCTCGCGCGCGCGTGTGTGTGTGTGTGTGTGTGTGTGTCTCATACGGGTATTCCTCAATTATTTCCCAAACCCGTTCTTTTATTGAATTCATTTAGAACTAAATTTTTGATAGTAAGTACTTTAACATGTGTCGTCATTTAGTTTCGGACAAGATCAGTTTAGGTTGTACACCGGATAAAAACATCTATTTTAAAACAACTTTGTGTCAGTAAGGACTAAAAACGATGAAAAGTTGTTATATCAACTTACCAACACTATCTCGAGTATACTAGACGTTTCGACTTTTATACATGACAGGTCGAAAAATATCTTTTGTAGACACCTGGGGATCATATCTCACTTTTACGTCCTGTATTCTGATCTTCATCTTAGTATTACGGTAAAAATTTATATACGGTAAAATTAAAGGTCATAAATGTAAAACCATGGTTCACCGTCCAAATAATTTTATACCTGTAAATCCATCACTGTAAAGTAGGATTCTACAGGAGGAAATATCCCTGTCGTTCGGAACGACTTTGGGGTGTTTCTACGAGTTTGATCGTAGATTTTATGTTTATTAAAACTCTTGAAAAACAAGGATTCCAAGAACGGGTCATTCTTCTGAGGTTGACGGTAATTTGTATGTTTTATTTATGTGGAGTTTATACTTTCATTAATGTATCTTCCAGTGTATTTTACTCTTATTTGCCCAAATCCGACTTTTACCGAAGTTAGCGTATTGAGTGTCCCTGTCATTTATTGTTGGGTGTAGACACAGAACCCTTCCTTCCTGTACACGGTTAAGAACCAAAAATAACGAGACTGAGTTTCGTAGTTTTCGGTTATATAGAACGGAAATTTATTGAGCGTTTCTTTTTCATAAACACACATTCAACAGTCACCGGAGTCGCTACTTACTCTGTACACAGGTTTTGACATCAATATATCTCTTACACGACGACACCGATGACGAATCAGCGAAGTCAACACAGCTTGAGCACACTGTGGTACCTGAAGTCGGACGGTTTGCGGAGAGAGGTACCCTAAGAACTGACCTCCCCCACCGGTACGGGAGGTGGTCAGGAGGTGGTCCCCTGGAAGGACTGGGTCTCTGACTTGGGTACAGAGGATGTCGAGGTCGTAACGTCCGTCTAGGAAATGGTGATCGCGGTGGACCTTTCGGGTATCCTATATGTCATTACTTGTTTTTTATATATAAGAAAACCTCACTTACATCATTCTATTATTTTAGTCTCTTCCCTGTTATGAAGGAATGTAAATATCCTCGAGACATTTATGTAAAAAATTAAAAATAAAAATGAAATAAAATGAAATATTATGACATAACCAAAACGGTATGTAACTGTACTTATGTGGTGCCCACATGTACGCAAGGGTTTACACTTGGGGGGAGGGTGGAGGGAGGGGTATGGTAGAGAGACCCAGTAGGGACACGTGGTCGGGGTTCGTAGGACATAGGACGTAGTCTGTATCTGACCGCTAAGCAAAGAATGTACTATCATATGTACAAAGTTACGGTAAGAGGGTTTAGTAGGGTGGGAGAAGGAGAGATTTCGTGACTCTATCATAAAATAAGACTCAAGATAGTTTGGTACACTACACTATAAATGACCTATTCTGAGAAACATAGTTCCCCAATGTTATGAATGTCTGTTACTCTCTTTACTTTCAACGAGTATCCTTCTGACGTAGAGTTTTCTTTCCATACCAAAAAGTATAGGACCCATTGACCTCATTCAAGTACTTGAGTCGCCTCTTCCGTTACAGTGGGGTGAGGTCATGAGAACGGACCTTTTAGGGTACCTGCCTCCTCGGACCATCCGACGTCAGGTACCCCAGCGAGTCTCAGTCTGTGCTGACTCGCTGAAGTGAAAGTGAAAAATGAAAGTACGTAACCCCTTCCTTTGCCGTTGGGTGAGGTCACAAGAACGGACCTCTTAGGGTCCCTACCCCCTCGGACCACCCGACGGTAGATACCCCAGCGTGTCTCAGACTGTGCTGACTTCGTTGAATCATCGTCGTCTTCGTCGTCGTACTTGAGTCCGAAAGTCTTACGTTCTTACAACGAATAAAACACCGGGAAAACGTTCCTGGTGGTAATAGAATGAAGAATGACTATAGGAAGTATGAGATGAACACCATCGTAAGTCCTTATGAGTAAGAGGTCTATCGTTTTTTATTATATATATATGTTCATACATATGTCTGTATACAAAGGAAATCATAGGTTCTCTTTACTAGTGAATACAGTTGACACTTACGTCCGTTATTTGGTATCAACGTAACAAAAAAGTATTTTTATATAATCAAAAGTATAGTATAATCTCAAAACAGTCTATGGTGTTTTACAGTAAATATAAGTAGTGATGAAACTTTAATAATATCAATCTTAATGGTGATCCATAATATTGAATTAATTATTTCCACGTGTATAGAATGTAATTTTAAAAATCGTATAACTATTTTTATATCGTTAATAAAGACGAGACATTACGATACATAAAAAAAAAAAGTAAATTTTTGTCATTAGACTCTGCCCTAGTAGTCTAAAGGTTTCCTTTGGTACCGTAACTTTTTTTTTTGGGAGGGTCCCAAGTGTTTTAGATAAATGAATCNTAGAATGTAATTTTAAAAATCGTATAACTATTTTTATATCGTTAATAAAGACGAGACATTACGATACATAAAAAAAAAAAGTAAATTTTTGTCATTAGACTCTGCCCTAGTAGTCTAAAGGTTTCCTTTGGTACCGTAATTTTTTTTTTTGGGAGGGTCCCAAGTGTTTTAGATAAATGAATCGACAAGGATAAATCACTCAGTTATGTCTTAAATTATAGAATTTAGTTCTCGTTAACAACAAAAAGAAAAAGTACTAAGAGTCTAAACTGACACGACCCCAGGTCGGGGCCACCTAGGTCCCACTAAGCTTCCACCCCTGCCTCAGCCGCAGGAACCTTTATTGAATAGATTGATGTCTATCTCTCCCTAATCTTTTAATCGTCCTTTTCTCTCCGACTTATTGAACCAAATGTACCTTATGGTTAGTGGTGGATGCATTCGACGTCCGCAGAAGGGCAAGAGGACTTCCTCTCCTCCGTGACTCCGGGGGACCAGACTAGAATCTTCGGGTCCGTTTTAATCGTCCGAACCACCCATGGGTACGTGGTCTACCCTTAAACCGGTCTTTTATCATCCTCTCTTTTTCTCCGACTTATTGAACCAAATGCACCCTATGGTTATTTTAAGGTTCTGTTCCTTAAACGTGGTAGATGCAATCCGGTGGCCACGGTGAACTTATAGTCTTCCACGGGGAGGAACCCGAGGAAGAGTGCACCCGAACTTTCGGCCCTGTGCATTCATCTGTACCACTCGTGGGTACGAGGTCTACCCTTAAGTCGGTCTTTTTGCCCCTCGTTCTTTCTTGCTGTACCGCCTTAGTCAGAAAGACTTTGACTAGGCTAAAGAAATAAAACTCCAAACGAATATATGGAAAACAATGTGTATCCCTACTTATGTCTCAGTACGCCCCCAGTCGTCAGGACTGGAAATAGTTTTAGTCCACGAAATGTGTTTTTTTCCAGAATCCCCAAAATGTAGTAGAAGACCGGTACTCCGGACGACTGTAAATACTGGGAAAGAAAGACTATTGGTTTTTTGAATAAAAAAGGTTCCCACAAAAAGGGATTTGGTCCGTGGTGGGAGGTTTATTTCAACGTAAGGATATCCCACTCCCACATCACTCAATGTTGATTCTTTCCTTAAATAAATTGGGTTCCAATTGTACTAATTAGAATTTCCAATTATGAATAAAGAGGATATACGATCAATATAAGTAATATTCTCGTCCCTTATACCTCTAAATCGTCGTTTGTAGTCGGGTTGTTTAGTTTTAGGAAAATGGTCAAAGGGAATTCTAGATAAATCAGAATTCTATCACTATTTCAATGTAAAAATGTATCGTTCCTGTGTCACTAAATATTGTTTCATGTCACTAGACAATGTTTTCTCTTTTAAGTAATTGAGTTTTTCAGATCATAACGATTTGAATTTTTGATGATATAAAGGAAAAGATATAAGGTTTATGTAACTAATTATATAAGGGTCCACGGATTCCTATACCTCCGGACCACCGTTAGTAACTGAGTTGTTACTCTTTTCGGGATACGATTAATTCTGAGTTTTTTATGAGGTTTTGAGAGACACGACAAATACAAAATTGGGATTGGGATTAGGACAGTGTGTTCGATCGAACGGTCGTCTCTCCAAACTGGACTCTGTGGGAACAGTGTGGGTCCCGTCCCTTAATCGTCGTTAATGACCGTGTTGTTTACTTTTTGGGAAGTGGTTATATTAAGGATTGGTTAGGTGATATGGTTATTAAAGGTTGAGGGGTTTTCTTAAACGGAAATCATTCAGACTTTGTAGAGTACGGAGAGTCCAACCCTCCGACATTTGTTAGTGTACACCGGCCTGCTTGGATATATCCGCTCGATCTATTGGAAGTCTCCTCAAGGATTCAACTTTGTGAGAACAGTGTGGGTCTTTAAAAATGATTGAACCTCGACGTGCAAATGAGGAAGAGGTTCTCTTGGCCACCCTTTGTCGGGCGGGATTTCAGTCTCCACATCTGCTCTCGTACTTTGTCATTTCATCTATCTGAGACCAAACCCCCATCTACGAGACCTTGTCCCCCAAAGGACTCCGAACTAGAGCGGAAACGCATACGGTTCGGAGGAAGGAGTACTGGAAACGGTACCCGCCTCAAGGAGTGTGACCGAGGGCCGTACTGACCCCAGGTTAATCCTAAATTATTGTGTCCTTTACAGCAAAAATGTAGGTCTATAACCAACCTCGACATGAGTAAAGTTTCCGAAGGGGTGAGAGTCCAGACTGTCAATTACGAATGTCAACCGATAGTCAATTTGACCCGATAATCGTCAATGTAGATGTTTATTGACTGAAAGAACTTCGTACCACTTCGTAAGATTCTCTAGGTCTGTCTCAGTATAACGGAAAATCCTGGACCGGAGTCTTCTGTGTATCGTAGTGAAAGAGGTCAGTGTCCGAACGGACCTATATTTCTCTCTCTTTTAGTTCTCTTCTCTTATAGTCTAGTAGACTGGATGGAGGACTCTTTAGACTTACGTCCAGTTCTTCGTTGTCAATCTTAACCTGTACTTTGTTCTCTGACCAAGGTTTAGTCTGTTCCTTGTGAAGTTCCGACATATAACAGTAGGACGAATAAATTGAATAAATGTCTCATGTAGTACTCTTTGAGACCCGACCTCCTTCGTGTTCGATCTTAGTTCTAACGGTCCTCTTTATAGTCATTGGAGTCTATACGTCTACTGTGGTGGGACTACCGTCTTTCACTTTTTCTCGATTTCTCCGAGAACTACTTTCATTTTCTCCTCTCACTTTTGTAACCGAATTTTGAGTTGTAAGTCTTTTAATTCTAGTACCGTAGACCAGGGTAGTAAAGTACTGTTTATCTACACCTTTGTCACTGTCTGAAATAAAACCCCCCGAGGTTTTAGTGACGTCTACCACTGACATCGGTACTTTAATTTTCTACGAACGAGGAACCTTCTTTTTAATACTGATTGGATCTGTAGTATAATTTTCTGTCTCTGTCATGAAACGGTTGTTTCCAGGTAGCTCAGTTTCGATACCAAAAAGGTCACCAGTGCATACCTACACTCTTAACCTGATATTTCTTTCGACAAGTCAAGTCAAGTCAAGTCAGCAAGTCAGCACAGACTGAGACACTGGGGTACTTAACGTCGTGTGTTCCGGAGTGACAGGCAGTGGTAGAGGGCCTCAAGTGAGTCTGAGTGCAGGTAGCTCAGGCACTACGGTAGGTGGGTAGAGTAGGACCCAGTAGGGGGAGAGGAGGACGGGGGTTAGAGAGGGTCGTAGTCTCAGAAAAGGTTACTCAGTTGAGAAGTGTACTCCACAGGTTTCATGACCTCGAAGTCGAAATCGTAGTAAGGGAGGTTTCATTAGGGTCCCGACTAGAGGAAGTCTTACCTGACCAACCTAGAGGAACGTCAGGTTCCCTGAGAGTTCTCAGAAGAGGTTGTGGTGTCAAGTTTTCGTAGTTAAGAAACCACGAGTCGGAAGAAGTGTCAGGTTGAGAGTGTAGGTATGTACTGGCGTCCTTTTTGGTATCGGAGCTGATCTACCTGGAATCAGCCGTTTCATTACAGAGACAAAAACTTATATGATAGATCCAACCAGTATTAAAAAGAAGGTTTCTCATTCACAGAAAATTAAAGTACCGACGTCAGTGGTAGACGTCACTAAAACCTCGGGGGGTTTTATTTCAGACTGTGACAAAGGTGACAAAGGGGTAGATAAAGGGTACTTCACTACCCTGGTCTACG
>SJYO01033645.1:10712512-10765663 GCA_006410555.1 Capra ibex
TGAGAGGAGAAAATGAAAGTAGTTCTCCGAAAAATCAAGGAGAAGTGAAAGACGGTATTCCCACCACAGTAGACGTATAGACTCCAATAACTATAAAGAGGGTCGTTAGAACTAAGGTCGAACACTAAGAGGGTCAGGTCGCAAAGAGTACTACATGAGACGTATCTTCAATTTATTCGTCCCACTGCTATATGTCGGAACTGTATGAGGAAAAGGATAAACCTTGGTCAGACAACAAGGTACAGGTCAAGATTGACAACGAAGGACTGGACGTATGTCCAAAGAGTTCTCCGTCCAGTCCACCAGACCATAAGGGTAGAGAAAGTCTTAAAAGGTGTCAAAGAACACTAGGTGTGTCAGTTTTCGAAACCGTATCAGTTATTTCGTCTTTATCCACAAAAAGACCTTGAGAGAACGAAAGAGGTACTAGGTCACCTACAACCGTTAAACTAGAGACCAAGGAGACGGAAAAGATTTTGGTCGAACTTGTAGTCCCTCAAGTACCAAGTGCATAACGAGTTCAGACCGAACCTCTTAAAACTCGTAATGAAATGATCGTACACTCTACTCACGTTAACACGCCCTCAAACTCGTAAGAAACCGTAACGGAAAGAAACCCTAACCTTGCTTTTGACTGGAAAAGGTCAGGACACCGGTGACGACTCAAAAGGTTTGAACGACCGTATAACTTACGTTGTGAAAGTGTCGTAGTAAAAAGTCCTAAACTTTGTCGAGTTGACCTTAAGGTAGTGGAGGTGATCGAAACAAGGATCACTACGAAAGATTCCGGGTGAACTGAAGTGTAAGGTTCTACAGACCGAGATCTAATCACTAGTGTAGTAGTACTAATAGACCCAACACTTCTAGAAAAAACATATCAAGAAGGTACATAAGAACGGTGGAGAAGAATTATAGAAGACGAAGACAATCCAGGTCTGGTAAAGACAGGAAATAGTTCGGGTAGAAATGTACTTGACAAGGGAACCATAGAGATTAAAAGAACTTCTCTAGGGATCAGAAAGGGTAAGACAACAAAAGGAGATAAAGAAACGTAACTAGCGACTCGTGGCTTCTTAACTACGAAAACTTGACACCACAACTTTTTCTGAGAACTCTCAGGGAACTTGTCGTTCCTATAGGTTGGTCAGGTAGGATTTCCTTTAGTCAGGACTTACAAGTAACCTTCCTGACTACGACTTCGACTTTGAGATTATGAAACCGGTGGACTACGCTCCTTGACTGAGTAAACTTTTCTGGGACTACGACCCTTTCCAACTTCCGCCCTTCTCTTCCCCTGGTGTCTCCTACTCTACCAACCTACCGTAGTGGCTGAGTTACCTGTACTCAAACTCATTTGAGACCCTCGACCACTACTTGTCCCTTCGGACCGTACGACGTCAGGTACCCCAACGTTTCTCAACCTGTGCTGAGTCGTTGACTTGACTTGACTTGTAGTTGGTGTTGAGAGTTATTCTCCTTACCGACACAGTATAGTGTTCTCATACACCCTATCCCATATAGACTTATTTAAATACACCTGGAGACATTTTTATGTTAGGTAGTATTACAGGGTTGTAAAAGGTACAAAGACTCACAAAGTGTATCATATATAACACGAGATTTAAAGGAAGACAAAAAGAAAGTACAATATGAGGACAAAAAGGGAATTTGGGTTTTACTTCATCTTTAAGATGACGATTGAAGGGACTTGCCAGAAGGAAGGAAAGTGTATGTCAATTAAAGAAACACACCCTCCCTCCGCTGCCTCCATACGTACGATGTTAAAATAGAATTTAAAATTAAACACTCAAATAAATTATTTAAGATGATGAAGAAATATTCATGAGAAAGAAAGGAGAAGAAACAATAAAGAAACTCCTATTTAAGTGAAAGACAAAGGGGATGAGTGGAGGAGTGAACAACGTGCAATTATGAGTTGATTGCAAAACACCCTAGTTTTCGACGAGAAACTTTAAGTCCGACGACGACGGACAAACCTTGTATAGTCGGAGGTAGTTTTCTCAGTTTTGGGTGGTCTGACTTTCTACACCTCGAGTGTCAATCAATCCCCCATTGTCGTCGAAGTAAATGATCAATGAAGATAGTCTCGATTTTTTACTAAAGTTCCACTGTATCGAGTTGTATTGGTTTAACGAAGTCGCTAAGAACATCCGATATACTCATTGTAGAAGGGTGGAATTTCGATTTCCGTCTCTATGGTGTTGGAACGAATTTTGGACTCTTGTAATAAATAGGTTTTCTCTAGTTATTTCTCCACTTTACCACTCGGCACCCAATTCCCCAGTTAATACACTCTAATAAAATTTTATGTTCATGAATTCAACACACTGTGAGACTGTACTGTAGTTTACTGTAGAATCTTCCCTGGTTTTTCAAGTACTCTCTAAGTAAAGTTTAGGACCACTTCCTCTTTCTTAATTGGAACCTTTCTTCGTTTAGGTAGGTGTAATTACAATTTTCCTTTTTTTATTCACATATAACATTAGAAACTCTGACTATACTATATACTTTAAGACCGGTAATTTGTTTGAAAAAAAAAAAAAATTGTGTTCTACTGTTTTTACCCGACCAAGTGACTCCCCCCTTTTTTCCCTTAAAGTATCGTAAACGACACAAATAATTGTTCTTAATTTGTCCCTGAAGTCAGTATTGTTCCAAGTCCATCTTCATCCAATAAGGGATCTAATGATAAGACTCAAGGACACGTCATTCGTAAATACTAATCTATCTTTAGTATTTACATATATGGAGGGTTGACTCTCTCTTTGTATCAGTGTTATAACCGTCACTTTGTGAAACCTTTCTTCCAAAACTGATTTGAGTGGTAGTTACTGATCGTTGTTTAACAGGTACTCTGGTTCTACTTGATGTAAAGATTGGGGAATAAATTAGGAAGTTTATTCATAAAGTCATAAACAAAGACGACTTTTGTACTAGTATATACGTAAAACGATTTAATAGACGTTTAAAAACTTAGAACTGAGGTATAAGGGTTGTCTAGTCTTCATATTTAACATCTATGGTCTCAGGAGTAAACACCCGAAGGGGTCACTGACTTGTCATCTCTTAGGTCGACGTTACGCCCTCTGAGTCCTCTGTGTCCATAAGAACCCAACCTTTCTAGGGGACCTCCTCCCGTACCGTTGGGTGAGATCATAGGAACGATCCTTTTAGAGTGCCTGTCTCCTCGGACCGTCCGATGTCAAGTACCTTAACTTTTCTCAGTCTATGTTGACTTCGCAGACTCGTACATCATTCTTTACCACATAATTTATAAAAAAAATCTTAATCTGATCATCCTCACCTTTGTGTAATCTTATTCTCTATATTAGAACTTTTATAGAGACTATATTTATAAAGAAAACCAAGACTCTTCAAAAACTCATCTAAAGAAATAACAAATTAACATAAGAACTGTTGATTTTTTTTTAGAAAAATATTTAAGACAGTGAAATATAATTGTTCGGATAGAAATAACATAATCAATAGCCCGACTTATATTTTCCTATAGATTTGACTAATGGCAAACATTTTTATACCAAGTTTACGGAAGAGTTACAATACATAAATTATGTACTTAAGTAAGACTTACTTAAGTAAGTAAGTAAGATTTCCTTTGTCTCCGTAGGAAAATAGGAGGTGTAGACAGAAGTGACTCATGAGGGAATCTCTTTCTGTCGTCACAACGGGAGGACAGAGGATCGACAGGTACGTGGGTTCGGAAGGCGACCTACGTCGCGGTACATCGACCTCCTTCGTCTACGAGACGGGTGGTTACGTTTGGGTCACTTGGCCTTAGAGATCTCTACTCAACACACGTAAATATGAAAGGTTTTCGAAGGGTTCACTAAGATTACATGTCGACCCAGTCTTGTGAAAAGTTTCGTATGTGTCAGGAGAATAGAAACTTACAATCACGAAAGAGGTGTTAACACCGTAAACCCCATCCGCGAGAAACCTCCCTCTTTCTTTTTTTACTATTCCTGTAGTAAAAGGGTCTATCCCCTCCTTGCCACACTGGAACTTCGACTCCTTCATTAGGGACGCGAAAGAAGGAGGATCTCATCCTTTTAACACGGGAGTAAGAGGTACCGGGTAAATCTGTCCCGTCGAGTGTGTCCGACTTAGACCCGGTCGATCCGTTTCTTATTACAGAGGAACGGGTTTGATCATTTAACACCCTACTCTCCACAATAACCTTTTTACGTAGTTTTGGAATGTACAAACAAATTTACTTCAACACTAGTTTCTGACATGACTTGTTTGAGACACGTCGAACTAAGACCCGATACTCTAAATAAAACAAGAAATTCACATCTCCGTACTCCTCTTTTAGGTTCACGTTATGTATTTAGAACTAATTGAACAAGTCTCGAGAGTCCTCTAGGAAATTTGAGGGGACCTATCTCAGTACGAGAGTATAACCTGTAAAGGAGATGCGAAAATAAAGGACTAGAAATAATTACCGGTTGTGCGGACGGGTATCGACGACAATCAGGGAGACCTCCCTTAAATTTACCATGTGCTTTATCAGGAGAATATATGTAGTGTAAGACGAGACAATGTAATCACCACGTTTTGACTAAGAATTTTATACCAAAAGTGTTTATGACACAAGTCACTACCTTTACATAACAAAAACTGAGAATGAACCCGAAGGGACCACCGAGTCTGCCATTTCGCAGACAGATGTTACGCTCTCTGGGTCCAAGTTAGGGATCCAGTCCTTCTAGGGGACCTCTTCCTTTACCGTTGGGTGAGGTCATGATAACGGATCTTTTAGGGTACCTGTCTCCTCGAACCATCCGATGCTAGGTACCCCAGCGTTTCTCAGCCTGTGTTGACTCGCTGAAGTGAAATGATCTCCTTTGTACTTCGTACTTTATATACAAATAATCTTTACGTATAGAGGTTTACTCCGAAGTTACTTACGTTTTTTTTTTTTTTCCCACTTTCCTAAATCGTAATTGAAAAGAAAAGTCGACATGTCCTTTAGTTGATCCGTCTCTATCAATGGATCTGTACACTCGGTTATTATGACATAATTAACAGATCAAGAACAACGGATCGTCTGGTTATGACTTGGTCACAAGACCTTTTATTTCCGTAGGTATTAAACCCCATATTTTTAGTTATAAACACATGTCAGGACAGACTAATGGGGGTGAGGGGTTTACAAAAGAGAAAAATTTTTCGTCGATGTAACTACAGAGAACAAAAAGGTCACCAACGGTCTACGAAATAAGGAACGTCATTGACCAAGACAGAACATATATCACCATCTCTACCTTTGTCTCAAGGAAACGATTAACACCCACGTCGATAAGACAAGACATAACATTCAGTGAGTCACCACAGGCTGAGAAACCCTGGGGTACCTGACATCGGGAGATCCGAGGAGACAGGTACCTTAAGAGTTCCGTCCTCATGATCTCACCCATCGGTAAGGAAGAGGTCCCGTAGAAGGACTGGGTACCCAACGTGGGTCCAGAGGACGTAACGGCGTCTAAGAAATGGTAGACTTGGTGGTAAGACAAGATATTGTGTCTGGGTAGAAATTCGAAGAGTCGGACGGTGGATTCTCAGAGGCACACCACCACACCGCTAAAACCTAAGTCTTTCAGACTTGTAGGTATAAAGTTTGACAAACACACAATCAACGAGTCAACACAGGTTGACAAACACTGGGGTACCTGGTATCGGGTGGTCTAATGAGACAGGTACCCTTAGAGTCCGTTCTTATGACCTCACCCGAGGGTAAGGGAAGAGGTCCCCTAGAAGGTCTGGGTCCCTAGTTTGGTTCGGAGGGAGTAACGTCTGCCTAAGAAATGACAGACTTGGTGGATATCTCTTACGATCGGTGGGTACTCCGGAACGTGATCGTCCGATGTACGAAACGAGTACATTAGTCGCGTCATGGTCCACCTTTATCAAGAAACATAATAAAAATAGTAAGGGTAAAGTGTCTACATCTTTGACTCCGAAGGAACTTCATTCGTTGTAAAGGTTTCTGTAATGATTACCATCATGTCTTAAACTTATGTCTATAAAGATTAGAACTTGCACTCCTAAATGGATCCGAGAATTTGACAGTTAAAATAAATAAGACTTATGATATAAAAGATTCCTCAGTGTGTCTCTTCAAAAAGAAGAGTAGATGTAGGTATGGTGTTAAAGTTTCTAATTGAATCTCACTTATTTCTGTGGACTTCTAATTCAAAATAAAATAGATAAAAATAAAAAGAAAATTCAAAAGAAAATTTGAATCTTTAAACTCAAGATCAAAAATTGTAGATTACATGGTTTTCATGATTACTTTTTACAATGTTAAGACTTTCACTCTTAGTTTCACTCTATCACCGTAGTTTGTATATATATATATATATATTGTATATATAAACCGAATTTACTTTATAACCGAATTTACTTATATATATATATATATATATATATAGTGTCTCGTATGTCCTGTATACAAAAAAAGACAAAATAAACAGGTATATCTGTTTATTTTATATTTCAAGTATTTATGTTATATATCCGGACAGAACTAACGTCACATAGGAGTTTAGAGTATCTCATCGACCGTAAAACATATCAAATTCGTATTGTAAAACCTGTTTGTTTCCATATACTAAATGGTCTAAACTAAATCAATACCCATATAAGATTTTACCCGAAAGGACCATCGAATCTACTATTTCTTAAACTGACGTTACGTCCTCTGGACCCAAGTCAAAGACCCAACCCTTCGAGAGGACCTCTTCCCTTACCACTGAGTGAGGTCATGAGGACGGATCTCTTAAGGTACCTGTCTCCTTGGGACACCCGATGTCAGGCGCCCCAGTACTTCTCAGCGTGTGTTGACTCGTTGATTGTGAAAGTAAAAAAAGTATGAGATTTTATCACTTCACCATCAGATATTCTTCTCAGTAAAATTATAGAACCCAGGTTATAAAGAGGATAATATTTTTTCTTACATATCTTTTTACAGATCTTACATCGTCTACGAGTTTTCATTATGATTATCCTTTAAGAACAGTAGTGACTTATTGAACGAAACTAAAAAAACATTCAAAGTCATTCCTTAAACTTTAAAAAAGAAGGTTAGTAACTTAATTTAATAAACACGATCTTATATGTTATACCCAAGAATCTGTTCGTCCTTTTTTTCTAATGTCACGAAAATATTGAAAGTCGGTTACTGTGTATACGGTCTCTATATGTGAGGACATATCGTATCGCGGGTGGATGGTGGTCGGGTAAATGATGTCGGGGGAGTTTTACAACTGGTAGTGGTTTCTTCCGACAACTAATAGTGTAATATAACATCCTCTAGGTTCACTATCTAATCTGAACTTAAATAAGAGTTTCGATATTTAATGAGACTTCAAATTTCCCGATACTTAATCCAAAAAACATATTGAAACTGGAAGAGATCTACGGAATAACATAAATAAACCAGACTAGGGGTAAACTCTTACCCTCGAGGAACTCGTATCCAGAACAAGCAGTAGTATGTCACGGACCATGTAGTATTCGGAAGTCATTATTATCATCATCTAAGGTAATAACAACAACTTTCAACTATCTCTACAGCCGCTCGTTGAAAAACTTAGACAGTATTTAAGCAGAATGGAAAAAAATAAAGGACCTTTTGTGACCCAAAAGGAACGAAGTCTATCAAGGTACACGAGTCTCTATTAAAAAAGTTTAAAAAAGGTAGAGTCAAAGGAATTAAGACTTCACTCCTATTAAAAGTTGGGGGGATGTCAAAACAAAAGTTCCAACTTACTCTAATACACGAACTTTCGGTAGAATACGAGAGTTTTCAACAAAAATCACTTGAATTTATTCGATTTCATCATATTCCCTGTTTTGTTTATAGTACAGAGACCCCGATCTTATTAAAGAATCTCTTATTGTTTTTCAATAAAAGAAGATCTACTAAATATATTAGGACATTTCCCTCTTCCCCTGGTTCTACCGGGTCTTTTTATACCAGAGAATTTTCAGTTATAATACTTTGTATCAAAGTTAAAAGTAGAAATTATTCTATGCTTTTGTTAGTAAAAATCGGAAAATTTAATGTCGAACTAATATATAATACTTCGGGTCTCCATTAAGGGACTTTACTAGTCTGTGTTATAAAGGTCACGACTGCTATCCGTACCTCTCATCCGTCAGGACAAGAGGAACTTTGAACCACCAACACCCACCAGGTGTCTCCAATCTTTTAGCCTTCTTTAAGAGGAGGAGATCTCGTCTAAACTAAGTACCCCAGCGTTTCTCAACCTGTGCTGACTCGCTGACTTGACTTGACTCTCGCCTAAACCTAAGTTCCGACGTCTCTATTTAGAAGAGTTCGAATATTACTTTTAGGGGTATACTAAAAGAAACGACTGAGCAGAAAATTTCCCCACGTAATTGTTTCACCCGTATCGTCCTGAAAGATGGTATTTCTCTTGGGACGTGCCGAGGGAGACTCCCACTTCAAGACTACACACTTTAACCATTAACCGACAGGGGTATTACCCCAGTATCACTTTAAACTTTAAAGTTAGGGATTGTCCACTTCGACCTTGGGTTATTGTGTCGAAGGGACAAGGAAAAGGTTTTACTAACACGATAGTGTCTCCATCGAATCACCCTGAAAAAGGTGTGGTAAGGAGACTGGAGGGATTAGGAATGTTTGTCTGGGTCTGTGGGGGTTCACAAGTGTGTCAAATTCATTTTCGTTGTACAAATGTTACGTCTGTGAGAGTTCTGTTCAGAACATTTAAAGGAATTTTTTGGTCTACTGAGAAGGGTTTACGAAGGATCTGTATTTAAGACCTCGGAATGGATTTAGAGAAGAGAGACGTTCAACGTTTTATCGATTTTCCTCCACGTAAAGTACTCAATCACACTCAAAGAGAGTGACCTAGTACGTTTTACGACTTCAGCACACCCAGAAAGTATTGGTAAAGGGACCACGTAACGGTCTCGGTGTATTAGATTACTCGAAAGGCCTACCCTACTCCGTTCGACTCCACACGTAGTCCACGCGAACAGTGTCCACGTCTGGAGACTCTCTGACCGAAAGTTCAGACTAAACGTTCAACCTATACGGGCAGTGAAACCTAATCGAAGGTTAAATTTAAGTCGACAACAGTAAAGGCAGAATCGTAGTGTACGTAAGACTGCCTTCCGGGACTTATTTTAGTGTCAGGGTCTTTTAGGACAGACAATAGTATTACGATCCTTCCGTGACACCATCTGATTTTACTTGATCTGTAGTTTACACAACGGAATCGTTAGATAGACGGAAAGGAAAAAGTTCTAACAAATAAACTTGGGAACTCACCAGAGACGATGATTAGTCTTTTAACTCGAACAGATTGAGTATCCTGTCATTATCACTATGATCCATAACACCTTCTGTTGTCAAGTATTCAAAGAGTACCTTCGGAATTTTAGTGTGCGTCTCCGTTACATGGACATTCGAGTTTCCACTCCTTGACTCTGGAGTATCCAGTCCAGATGGAACTGCGTAAACCGGTTTCAAAGTTCCGATCACTCGTCATCCTTATCCTAAGTTCGAGGGTAGAAGGATTGAGGTTTTGATGTAGGTAGACGAAACGATGTAACGTCTATATACCCGTCCTCACTCGTTTACTGTGGTGTGTGTGTGTGTGTGTGTGTGCGTGTGTGTGTGTGTTATACAATTTTCGTTCCAACACGACCAATTATTCCGTTTACGTCAGAAATCGACAGAATATTAGATTGACCCCCTTTTTTTTGCTTCGTTCACTAATTTGACGGTAAATTTACGAATTACCCCTTGTTCTCCCGTGTTCTCCCGTGAGACCGCAGTATATCGTATACTTAATTTGTACAAGACATTCCGTTATACGTGTCCTTTCAGCTTGTCATCTTAAACCGGTCATTACCACCCACTGCATCTGTACTCCACCAACAACTACAAATCAGCGATTTAACGTTGACTTAGAAGACGTAAGGGTATCTGATATCGGGTAGTCCGAGGAGACAGGTACCATAAAGGATTCGTTTATTTGACTTCACCGAACGGTAAAAGAAGAGGTCTCCTAGAAGGGTTGGTTCCGTAGTTTGGAAACAGAGGACGTAACTGTCCACCTAAGAAATGGTGACTCGGTGGTCCCTTCGGGGCTACACTCCAATCTTCCCCTTTTACAGACTCTTTTTCCTTACCGTTTCTTAGTCCCGATTCTTTTGTATGTCAATGATTTCTTTTACTTTCTACCGACCCATCTCTTTCTCAATGTCCTACCTATCACTCCTTTCACAACCGACCCGACATTTCAGAAATTTCCCTACGTCTCCAGTATAACATCTGGAGAAACATTTTGATACAATACAATTTATGAGACGACTTTCCTTATTACTATTAATAAAACTACAAATGTCGTTGTCAGGTTCAATTTATAGGAGTATGACAAAATGGTCATCGATTCGATTCAGCGAAGTCAACACAGGCTGAAACACTGGGGTATCTACCGTCGGGTGGTCCGAGGGGACAGGGACCCTAAGAGGTTCGTTCTTACACCCAACGGTAAAGGAAGAGGTTACGTACTTTCACTTTTCAAGTTCACTTCAGCGAGTCAGCACAGGCTGAGAATCGCTGGGGTACCTGACGTCGGAGGGTCCGAGGAGGCGGGTATCCTAAAAGGTCCGTTCTCATGACGTCACCCCACGGTAACGGAAGAGGGCAAAATGGTCATCTCTTCGACCCTAAGGGTCTGGATCCCATCGGTTTTGAGACAACCGAGCAGGGTTTTGGGAAGTAGTCCTTCCATGGGGTGTGTCAACGGAATGGAACAGTGAATTGATGTGTGACTTGTCCCTGTCTCAGTTTGATAACAGGACAACCAGAAGTGGTATTTACACTTTCAGTTGGGTCTAGTGTACAGATCAGTTAAGTAAAACACTACTATTCACCTTAGTACATCAGAATCAATCCCGGATTAACCTTTTTTATATATATATATATATAAAACAAACACTTTGAAACGTTTTCCCCTGTAGTAATTGTAAAGTACGAAATTGGTGTACATAGGTCGAAACCTCTAAACTGTAAAATTTGAAACGACTGGAAAAACCCAACAATTTTCCTTTATAGAAAAAACATAAGAAGAGGGAGACAATGTCGTTTACTTTCGGTTGACATAATCATAAATATCTTTTTTTTTTTATTTCNACCTCTAAACTGTAAAATTTGAAACGACTGGAAAAACCCAACAATTTTCCTTTATAGAAAAAACATAAGAAGAGGGAGACAATGTCGTTTACTTTCGGTTGACATAATCATAAATATCTTTTTTTTTTATTTCCCCCTTTTTTCTATTTCTGGTGTAAAGAACGATGAATAAAGAAAATTTCATCTTAATAGGACCCGAAAGTTGGTCTCTGAAACCCGACGAGACAATAACTAGACAGACAAGATATATTTCTAGTCTGGTATACATAGACAGGTTTAACCGTTCCTAAGTAAATCTCCGAAACGGAAAGTATAAAAATAAACAACGAATGATGATGTCAGAGTGTGTCTATTACCTTATCTTATTTAGAGGTATAAAGTAGGTTATCTAAATTTTTCGCTCAAAAAGGTTTGGGTATAAATTGTATCATTTTAATAGAAAACTAGAGAAGTCTAACGAAAATGAAGAGACCATTTCACCAATGTAGGGATTAGTACGTAAAATTTAATTGGGAGACTTAATCACTCTAAGACACAGTGTAATGTTATACACATAAACACACCTACCCGTCAAAAAACCGTCCACTCAAAAAACGGGGATCGTGATGAACCCTTCGGGGTTAAAAAGGTATGGTGGTACGGTAAGAGTCTATGGTCGACCTACAGGGTGGTGAGTTGAGTTAAGATTGTGATAGATGAACCTCTATCTTTTTCTGGGGTGTCCAATTCTCAAGTCCGAGTGTTCTGATTGGGAGCTGGGGTTGTAGTCTACAGTTAGTCTCCAGACCCAAAAGTGGACACAAAGACTGGTTAATAGATATCTAGACTTTAAGGTTTCGAGGAAACGAGTCAAAAGGAACTAGATGATCTCGACGAGTCTCTTATTCCCTTTTTAAAAAGAATCATCTAATGACCAAATAATCTTTTCCTACAGTAAACCCTTTTTGATCTACTTTCTCTATGTATCCCGTTCCATACCTCTTTCCCGTCTCATAGGTACGGGGGCGACTCCCAGTAAGACGGAGTTAGTCGTATACACACGGTTAATCTTCTAGAGGTTTGGGATATGAAACCCCGAAAATACCTCCAAAGGAATGTATCCGCACTAACTACTTTGGTAGACGGTGACCATTACCTGAGTCAGAGGTTGAGGGAGGGGAAGGTCCTCCAGAAACAACGATATGTCACCGAGTTAGTACATACTGAACCTCTGGGGTACCTCACGTCGTGTAGTCCGAAGGGACAGGAAATGGTAGAGGGTCTCATACAAGTTTGAGTACAGATGACTCAGTCACCAAGGTAGGTTTGTAGAACAAGACAACAGGGGAAGAGGAAGTCGGAAGTCAGAAAGGGTCGTAGTCTAAGAAAAGTTTACTCAGTCAATAAACGTAGTCCACCGGTTTCATAACCTCGAAGTCGAAGTCGTAGTCAGGAAGGTTACTTATAAGTCCTGACTAGAGGAAATCCTGGCTGACTAAACTAGAGGAACGTCAAGTTCCCTGAGAGTTCTCAGAAAAGGTTGTGGTGTCAAGGTTTCGTAGTCAAGAAGTCACGAGTCGGAAAAAATACCAGGTGGAGAGTGTACACATGTACTGATGACCTTTTTGGCATCGAAACTGATCTGTCTGGAAACAGCCGTTTCATTATACAGACGAAAAATTATACGATAGATCCAACCATTATCGAAAAGAAGGTTCCTCGTTCACAGAAAATTAAAGCACCGATTTCAGTGGTAGGTGTCACTAAAACCTTGGGTTCTTTTATCTCAGACAGTGACAAAGATAACAAAGGGGAAGATAAAAGGTACTTCACTACCCTGACCTACGGTACTAGAATCAAAATCAAAAAACATACAACTCAAAGTTCGGTCGAAAAAGTGAGAGAAGAAAGTGGAAGTAGTTCTTCGAGAAATCAAGGAGAAGTAAAAAACGGTAATCCCACCACAGGTCCAGATCCTACCTTGATTTTAAGAGTCAGGAGATTAGGGTGTCAACCAACGGTTCCGTTGATCAGGGAACTCAATGGAACTACGAGAGGTTTTCAGTGGAGTAATTGTATTGTTTTCTGTGACAAAAAAAGGAAGGAGGTGACCTCCTGAAAGATGTCAAAATCTTCAAGACACTATCTTTTTCTTTAGTTCTGGGTTCAATTCAGACAATGTTTAGTGTAATGTTAACGAGAATTAAAAGGAAGGATAATATAACGTTGAATTAGAAAATAGACATGAAATATCAAATATACACTTTTTATAAATATGAGTAAGTTTCCATTTTGAATAAGGTATAACGTAAAGAATATAATAAGAAGGTTAAAACATAGAAACCTAATCTTAATGCACACACGAAAGAAGTCTCAATTAGGTGATAACCATAAAATCTTTGTCGAAAAGCAAAAAAAAATTAGCACAAAAATCCAATTTGTCAATGAACTTTGTCCACTACCGAATTCGTCGATAAATAGTACACAGGAAGACATATTACGACATATCACGTAGAAAATGTGTACTTTCCCATATAAACAACTCACATCTCTACTACTCTTCGAACACCTTTTCGGTTCTTAGACTTTTGTACTTAGATACTTGATAGAATCGGGTCTCTCTTGTTTCTATAGATTAAACGGTAAGAATAATTAATAGATACAGAAGGATCGTGTGATCGATTCTTAAACATAGATACATAAATATATAACTATGAAAACTTGACACCATAACCTCTTCTGTGAACTCTCAGCCTGATGTTCCTCTAGGTTGGTCAGGTAGGATTTCCTCTAGTCAGGACCCATAAGCAACCTTCCTGACTACAACTTCGACTTTGAGGTTATCAAACTAGTGGACCACGCTTCTCGACTGAGTAACCTTTTCTGGGACTACGACCCTTTCTAACTCCTGTCCTCCTCTTCCCCTGCTGTCTCCTACTCTACCAACCTACCGTAGTGGCTGTGTTACCTGTACCTAAACCCACCTGAGACCCTCAACCATTACCTGTCCCTCCGGACCGCACGATGAGTTTAAGTACCGTACGTATCCCAGCGTTTCTCAGTCTGTACTGACTAGTTGACTTGACTTGACTTGACTAAATATATAACGGGTGAAACTTTCTCTCAGTAATAGGTAAACCCTATAGAGAGACCTCGTGTTTTATCCTTTTCCATTCGAAAAAAAAAAAAAAAAATTAGAACACAATCGAAGTACTTCAACCAGATTTAGTCCCTGGTTGATCTTTCGATCTCTAGTCGATTGACATACTAAATTGTACTTAAACTCGTTTGAGGCCATCTATCACCTCTTGTCTCCTCGGACCACACGACGTCAGGTAACCCAACGTTTCTCAGTCTGTACTAAATCACCGACTTGTTGTTCAGACTTATCATATAGTGGACCGAAGTAAACTCTCTTTAAGTACAATACTAAAAGAGTTTGTACTGTGAGAAGGGAACCGGTCTATAAACCACTATTAGAACGTACTAAAACGTAATGGACCTTTCTTCTGTCACGTAGAAGTGTGTCTTGTGAGCTCCTACGTTCTCATGGAAAATAATAACTGTTTGATCATAGACAATGTACGTGACAGAAGTGACGACAAAAAGAGTAATAATATTAATAAAAAAGAATTCAACTTATTGAAACGTAAAGACACACTCGATTCAGAGTCAAGTCAAGTCAGCGAGTCAGTACAGACTGAGAAACGCTGGGGTACTTAACGTCGTGCGGTCCGGTGGGACAGGTAGTGGTTGAGGGCCTCAAGTGAGTCTAAGTGCAGGTAACTCAGGCACTACGGTAGGTGGGTAGTGTAGGAGACAACAGGAGAAGAGGAGGACGGGGGTTAGGGAGGGTCGTAGTTTCAGAAAAGGTTACTCAGTTGTGAAACGTACTCCACCGGTTTCATGTCCTCGAAGTCGAAATCGTAGTAAGGAGGGTTTCTTTAGGGTCCCGACTAGAGGAAGTCTTACCTGACCAACCTAGAGGAACGTCAGGTTCCCTGAGAGTTCTCAGAAGAGGTTGTGTTGTGAAGTTTTCGTAGTTAAAAAACCACGAGTCGGAAGAAGTGTCAGGTTGAGAGTGTAGATATGTACTGATGACCTTTTTGGTATCGGAACTGGTCTCCCTGGAATCAGCCGTTTCATTACAGAGACGAAAACTTATACGATAGATCCAACTAGTATTGAAAAGAAGGTTCCTCATTTTCAGAAAATTAAAGGACCGACGTCAGTGGTAGACGTCACTAAAACCTCGGGTTTTTATATTTCAGACTTTGACAAGGTGACAAAGGGGTAGATAAACGGTACTTCACTACCCTGGTCTACGGTAGTAGAAGTAAAAGACTTACAACTCGAAATTCGGTTGAAAAACTGAGAGGAGAAAGTGAAAGTAGTTCTCCGAAAAATCACGGAGAAGTGAAAGACGGTATTCCCACCACAGTAGACGTATAGACTCCGCTAACTATAAAGAGGGTCGTTAGAACTAAGGTCGAACACAAAGAAGGTCAGGTCGCAAAGAGCACTACATGAGACGTATATTCAATTTATTCGTCTCACTGTCATATGTCGGAACTGCATGAGGAAAAGGATAAACCTTGGTCAGACAACAAGGCACAGGTCAAGATTGACAACGANTAATTAATAGATACAGAAGGATCGTGTGATCGATTCTTAAACATAGATACATAAATATATAACTATGAAAACTTGACACCATAACCTCTTCTGTGAACTCTCAGCCTGATGTTCCTCTAGGTTGGTCAGGTAGGATTTCCTCTAGTCAGGACCCATAAGCAACCTTCCTGACTACAACTTCGACTTTGAGGTTATCAAACTAGTGGACCACGCTTCTCGACTGAGTAACCTTTTCTGGGACTACGACCCTTTCTAACTCCTGTCCTCCTCTTCCCCTGCTGTCTCCTACTCTACCAACCTACCGTAGTGGCTGTGTTACCTGTACCTAAACCCACCTGAGACCCTCAACCATTACCTGTCCCTCCGGACCGCACGACGAGTTTAAGTACCGTACGTATCCCAGCGTTTCTCAGTCTGTACTGACTAGTTGACTTGACTTGACTTGACTAAATATATAACGGGTGAAACTTTCTCTCAGTAATAGGTAAACCCTATAGAGAGACCTCGTGTTTTATCCTTTTCCATTCGAAAAAAAAAAAAAAAAATTAGAACACAATCGAAGTACTTCAACCAGATTTAGTCCCTGGTTGATCTTTCGATCTCTAGTCGATTGACATACTAAATTGTACTTAAACTCGTTTGAGGCCATCTATCACCTCTTGTCTCCTCGGACCACACGACGTCAGGTAACCCACCGTTTCTCAGTCTGTACTAAATCACCGACTTGTTGTTCAGACTTATCATATAGTGGACCGAAGTAAACTCTCTTTAAGTACAATACTAAAAGAGTTTATACTGTGAGAAGGGAACCGGTCTATAAACCACTATTAGAACGTACTAAAACGTAATGGACCTTTCTTCTGTCACGTAGAAGTGTGTCTTGTGAGCTCCTACGTTCTCATGGAAAATAATAACTGTTTGATCATAGACAATGTACGTGACAGAAGTGACGACAAAAAGAGTAATAATATTAATAAAAAAGAATTCAACTTATTGAAACGTAAAGACACACTCGATTCAGAGTCAAGTCAAGTTAGCGAGTCAGCACAGACTGAGAAACGCTGGGGTACTTAACGTCGTGCGGTCCGGAGGGACAGGTAGTGGTTGAGAGTCTCAAGTGAGTCTAAGTGCAGGTAACTCAGGTACTACGGTAGGTGGGTAGAGTAGGACCCAGCAGGGGAAGAGGAGGACGGGGGTTAGGGAGGGTCGTAGTTTCAGAAAAGGTTACTCAGTTGTGAAGCGTACTCCACCGGTTTCATGTCCTCAAAGTCGAAATCGTAGTAAGGAGGGTTTCTTTAGGGTCCCGACTAGAGGAAGTCTTACCTGACCAACCTAGAGGAACGTCAGGTTCCCTGAGAGTTCTCAGAAGAGGTTGTGTTGTGAAGTTTACGTAGTTAAAAAACCACGAGTCGGAAGAAGTGTCAGGTTGAGAGTGTAGATATGTACTGATGACCTTTTTGGTATCGGAACTGGTCTACCTGGAATCAGCCGTTTCATTACAGAGACGAAAACTTATACGATAGATCCAACTAGTATTGAAAAGAAGGTTCCTCATTTGCAGAAAATTAAAGGACCGACGTCAGTGGTAGACGTCACTAAAACCTCGGGTTTTTATATTTCGGACTTTGACAAGGTGACAAAGGGGTAGATAAAGGGTACTTCACTACCCTGGTCTACGGTACTAGAAGTAAAAGACTTTCAACTCGAAATTCGGTTGAAAAACTGAGAGGAGAAAGTGAAAGTAGTTCTCCGAAAAATCGAGGAGAAGTGAAAGACGGTATTCCCACCACAGTAGACGTATAGACTCCGCTAACTATAAAGAGGGCCGTTAGAACTAAGGTCGAACACAAAGAAGGTCAGGTCGCAAAGAGCACTACATGAGACGTATATTCAATTTATTCGTCTCACTGTCATATGTCGGAACTGCATGAGGAAAAGGATAAACCTTGGTCAGACAACAAGGCACAGGTCAAGACTGACAACGAAGGACTGGACTTATGTCTAAAGAGTTCTCCGTCCAGTCCACCAGACTAAGGTAAATTTTCAATACGTTAAATTCCCAACGAAAGGTAAATGTCAGTAATGTTATAGAATCGATTCCATGGGTACAACATGTTGTGTAGGAACTCGGATATGATATAGGTCATCAAACACGGAGGAATAGGGGACGAGATATCTAAGATAAAAACTATCCTCCTCTTACTGTGCGTCACTAAGAACCTTATACTCCAACCTCAGTAATTTTGTAGAAAACCAATGGTCGTTGTACTTGTTTTCAGTTTATTCAATACCCTTCTATATTTTGTATAGTATCCACTACAGTAATATAGAATTTTTTTTTTTTTTTTTGATGGACTTTGAGTACTGACTAAAATTGTTCTCTAAAGTACTTATCGATGTTCGGTGTAAAGATAAAAATCAGAGACTAAAATAGACATACAAACGAAATATGAAGGGAGAGTAAACGGTGTAATCAAAAGAGGAATAGAGATTAGTGGAACTTCTCTTTATGACAACAGGTTTCAGAGACTTAGATATCAAAGTTGGAGTCCCTTTCTAGCTGAGAAGGAACAAAGACGAAACTAAGATTCTTTCCTGAGAATCCAGTTTTCTACTTTGGACTCTCCACTCAGACTTCTTTCCCGACACTACCACGTCAAACCTTTTGTCGGCCTAGGTCCTCGATACCCACTAGAGTCCCCCGACACACCCCACTTCACCGAATTGACCCCGAAGTCAGGAACAGAAGGAACTCCTTTCTTAAGTTGTCTCTGCCTTTGACACTTCGTCTATTTCGTAAACAATCTTCGTTTCATATACCTCTTCCCGTGTGTCTGTCGGAACTTCACTCAGTGTGGGGTATCCCCACCGAATCTAACGAACATACCCCCGTCAAAAGATCCAAAAGAGACTGATCAGTAGACCAGGAACGGGAACAAACCAGACTGAGTCCCGGGAGGGACTGTACACGTACATAGAAAGTCGGTTCTAATTAAGGTCGTGTTACCAAAGACCCTCCAACCACCCTGTATAATACCTGACCGTGGGGGGCGAGGGGTGGGGACAAGAAACTGAGGACTTCTAGAAGAGACGTGTATACACCCGACGCCCGAGGTGAACTCGTGTTCTTACTCTTTTTACATCAGTTGAAGTCAAGTAGAGGCAGCACAGACTGAGGAACGTTGGCGTACACGACTTCGTGCGGTTTGAAGGGACAAGTAGTGATCGAGGGCCTCAAATGAGTTTGAGTGCAGGTAGCTCAGTCACTACGGTAGGTTGGTAGAGTAGAAGACAGCAGGGGAAGAGGAGGCGGAAGTTGGAAAGGGTCGTAGTCCCAGAAAAGTTTACTCAGTTGAAAAGTGTACTCCACTGGTTTCATAACCTCAAAGTCGAAGTCATACTCAGGAAGGTTACTTATAAGTCTCGACTAAAGGTAATCCTACCTGACCCTCCTGGAGGAACGTCAGGTTCCCTAAGAATTCTCAGAAGAGGTTGTAGTGTCAAGTTTTCGTAGTCAAGAAACCGTGAGTCAGTGGAAGCAAAAATAGATTCGTCCCGAAACAGAAAAAGAACTTCTCAGTCGTCGTCTGACAAACGTCGACGAGTCGGACCCCAGGTAGATAGAGAACGGAGTCCCCGTGGTTACCGGTAACTTGTCGACGAACGTAGACCTACCGGACACTACGACACTCTACCCTTTTGGTCCTTTCTCAAAAACACGTTCGCCTTGACAACTTCATTTTTTACGTACGGAATAAATGACCGAATCTCTCCTTTACAGAACAGAAAACTTAAAGATAAACCGTATCATTTAATTGGAGATGTGAAAGGACCTTATAATGTCAACCTGTGAAGGTTCCTTCGGTTGAAGATGTACAAACCTTTGTGTACTGTAAGAACCGATCAACTGACACCCACTTTCACTTAATCAACCACGAAACAACAACCTGTTTACTCGGAATCCGACCTTCCGATGAGTTCACTTCTCTCACCTTAACTTACGTTTTCTAGATTAATCGAGACGAGTGGTAAAACACGGGACAAATCCGAGGAATTATTAAGGTAGAAGAAGGGACGTAACACTGCTAGTGGAAGTCAAGGATGTAGAGTCTTGGATAACTTTCGCCTTTTACTACCAGGTTTTACAGTATAAAGGGTGACTTCCTACTGTTTCGTTCCTATCGGGAGAGAGTCTTATTTAGTAAACAAGGAGTCTAATAAAAAAAACAACAAAAAGACAAACACTTCGAGTTAACGACGATGAATTTTTGACTGGGTGTCGTTACCTATCGTAAAAACCTATTCTTGTAACCGAGTTTTACCTTCACGACTTCTCCAAGAACACCAAAAAGAGGAGGATCCTCTGTACTTCAACACACAAAACCACCATCCTAGTCCCGTAGTTGTAAATTTACGACATAAATGAAAGATACTACAGGAAAGTAAGGGTTCGTTAAAAACCAGACCCAACAGGAGAATTTTTTTGTTTGTTCTTCTTCGTATCGACTTTTAACGAAAGTCTTACAGTATCGACTTTCTCTACCCTCAAACATTTGGGAGTACAAAGACAGGTTTAACACACCCTAAGGTATGTTACTATGTGTTCACTTATAAATTTTATTATTTTGTAATATTTATTTCGTCGTTCTATAACCCTAAACAAGAACACAAGTAAATTATTCGTGAAAGAGAAAAAGACTTTCTTAATACTTGTTTACTGAGAAACGAAGAATGTTTATTGTTCCATTGTACGTGAAGTCTGAAGTAAAAAAAAAATTTATTCTCGGAAAGAAGAGATTAGTGAAACAAAAACAATGGGTTTTTTCTGTGGAATAAAAATAAAAAGATCATCTTTCTCATTGTCAGTACACTTTATCTTATCACAGCAATTTATTAAATTCTGACAGAAGACAAATATAAACCATCGTAAAGGTCCACCGAATCGTTCTGGCCTTTGGTGTCTGGACACATCCACTCTCGAAGGAGTGGGGTGGAAGGGCACTGGAATCCTTTGTGTGCAGGAAGACAGAAGACACGAAAATCGTCTGCACAAAAGATACCGGAGAGAACAATAAGAAGATATAAGTGGGACTAGAAGACCTAGAAGAAGCAGGTCCTAAGGAGAGAAGAAGTGGGGACCACGATCAGAGTCTAAGAGAGATTTGGAGTTAGTGTCACGTCAAAAAAGACTATCGGAAATTGAATTATAACCTCAAAACGGATTATTTCTTTACTTATTACTTGAAATGTGTAGGAACAAGAATTTTGATGATCTGGAAAGAACCGTTCCCAAGGGAAGACCCGACTACAAAGATGAAATGCAGATCACGAGGGTAAAACGACTACGAAGACGGGAGGAGACACATAGGTCCCTTGAGTCTTACATAAGACGAAATTCTACTAAATCCAAAAGTAAAAAGACACAAACGGGAAGAGTCCAAACTAGATCCCGTAAGATGTGTATTAACTATTACCAAGTCCTTCCACAAAATTATATACTTCTGGAGAAAAGGGAGAAATTTCCTCATGCAATAAATATAGGACGTAATTTTATAAGACTATATAAATATTGTGACGTAACAAATTTAACTCTACCTTGAGTATATTGTACTTTAGTTGGTAAATTTCAACTTGTCAAGTCATCGTAAATCATGTGAACGTTATAGTAGGTTCGTAGTGAAGAGAGTTTAAGACTTTACACAGGTACAACGGTTTTATTTTGGAACGTGAGTGGTTCGTCAGTGAGAGACAATTCCCGATTTAATATAGGAGGGCAGAGGTGGTGGGGGGATTTTTAAAATAATTCTAAGATTAGGGACCGTGAAGTGTTACGACAGAAGAAACCTATTTTCCAACAACGTCAACACTAATTAATCTAACTCTACTCCAGCAGGAACTCATTTGATCTGATCATTAGGTCATACTGGATACAAGAATATCCTACTGTCAGTACACTTCTATCTCTGTAACTCTGTTACCGTACACTGATGTTTCCGTCTCCTACCTTAATTCTTCAGTGTTCTGTTCCTTGTTTCTACCACCTGTTCTAGTTTCTGTCATCTGTTTGGTCGTCTTCGATCCTGACTTGTTCCTTCCTATGAGATGTCTAAAGTCTCCCTCATGTCGGGGTGACTGTGGAATTGAAACTAAAGAACGGAAATCTTGTTACACCGTTATTTAAAATAATCTTCAGGAAATAAGTCGGATCCTTTGACTATATGGGTACAAGGGAGGACGTGAGTCGTAAACGTTGGTCTATAATGTATTTTCTCCTTAGTATGTCATCCACTGGGTAACACAGACTGATAAAAGTGAATCGTTTTCCAAAAACTCTGTGTAAATGAGACGTTCCATGGTTATGAAGTAAAATACCTATAGAGATCCGTTCTTATGACCTCACCCCACGTACGGAAGGAAGGAGGTCCCGTAGAGGAGTTGGACCCCTACAAGAACGGGATTCCTAGTTTGGGTTCACAAAGATACAGTGACACCCTTCTTTAATTATAAATTGTCGAGAGTAGGTACTCTGAACTTGAAAAAGTCACCTTTAACTAGGTGAGATAAGTCAAAGAAGCCAATGGAAACAGGGTCTTGTTACTGAAGACAACCAATTTCGAACCATGTTCATACCACATCTAAACTGTATAATTTCGAATAACATATAGGTCTTATACAGACAAGAGTCGTATAAGCATAGTAACGACGATTTTTATTTCGTCTTAATGTATTCGCCCAATTCTGTTTTTAGTATGATAAAGATTTCTCGTTAGTTTAAAGAATAACGAGAACAAAAAGTTCTGCTGAACATCACAATACTGGGAAAGAAGTTATGACGTACGAAATCCGGTCTAGAAAAGTTGTTTTGAAAGACATTACTACTTTTAGAATACGGCAACATGTGATAGATTATATGATAAATGATCGGTGTACACTGGAAACTCGTCAACTTTACACGACTTGTTTACAATGACTCCTCGATTTAAAAAATAGAAAAGTTTTTAATAAATAAACAAATAAACCGACGTGACGTAGAAACACCACCATATGTTCTAGAAATCGACGTCGCACACCTGAAAATCAAGGTCGTGTACCCTAGATCAAGGGACTGGTCACCAGTTTGGACCCAGGGGACGTAACCCTCACACCTCAGAATCAGTGACCTGGTGATCCCTTTAGAGGATTTTAAAAGTCAATCAACATAAATTTAAATTTATCGATGTGGACTGATTGACGATTGTATGACTTGTGATATCGAAATCTTAAAGGGTAAAGATAATCTGAGTATACAGGAGAAGTTCTAGGGTATTGTCAATCGGGACATATGAGGATTTTATTTTAGGTTTAAACCCCATCATTATAGTATCCATCAGTTAGAAGTGAAGTCACACCATGGTTTTGGACGTAAATCTATCTTTACACAACAGGATTTGTTTATTATACTCATATTAAGAAATAGCGTAATATTCCTAAACACAGAAGATTGTAAATTTGTTTACCTATTTAAACTACCTATTGAATTCATTACCTTTTGGACTCAAAATTGAGGTCATACATCTCTTTCGTGAAGGGGTTGAGATCAGACGTGAGCCAAGGAAACGTTTTACTTCAAACAGAACTAGAGTAGGAAAGGACTCATAACGTCCTCCTTCGTCAAAGAAAACTTTATAGAGTTAGTTAATCCTTTTTAACAAACAAAATAAAACAAATGAGGGTTTCCGTTTTCGTTTTTTTTTTCAATGAAGACTTTACAGTCACGGTTCCTATAAGGTAAAATACGTAAAATTAAAACAATCCTCTGTGTACAAATTGGTTCCGACATTCGTCTTTTGGAAGATATTTCTAGTAATTCATACTTTTATATATTTACATAATTTGTTGGATACGGTTAGGGTCCTCGTGTCCCATTTTATGGAAACTTTTTACAATGAAGAAGTCTTGTTTCTTTTGTACGGGCTGAGAGAGAGAGAGAGCGGGTTTTTGTACATAACGTTGTATCAGTAATAGACGTGTTATAAAATCTAAAAGTCGTTTTTTCACATCCATTCAGAAACTCCACCTGACGTATAGACATAAATCAATCGTCATTAAAGACCCTTTCTTGAAAGAAAGTCTACATAGGTTTGACAACGTCTTTGTCTAACTAAAGATTTGACGAACGTAAAAGTGTCTTAATTCTTAAGTGTAGGGTGTCTGAAATACTTCAAGGGAAGGGAAGGGGTTTCAAAATTGTATGTCCTTACTTACCGAGGTTCTATACATTCTTGTCTCCAAAGTCTTATTTCGACTCTATGCTTTAAGACATGCTGACCTTATACATGGATTCCTTCTTTTTTGTTTTTGTATTTCTATTTCGACAGAAACAAAGATATACAAACAGGAGGGGGGTTTTCATTTATTTATTGTTATATCCTATTATAAAATATTTTATATAATATCAGTGTATGATGGAATTTTTCCTACTGATTCTATTTGGATAGGACTTAGACTCACAAATGTAACACCTTTACTCTGCGTATCGACATCAGAAAGTATTTAAATTTAAGAGTTGTATATATATATATACATAAAAATTCTCCTAAATAAGGTTCCTCAAGAGGAGGGTTTCGTCCTTCAGTATACATACCACCAGTATGGGTTCAGTATAGGAGTCAAAGTATCTATCCTCAATTAACATTTCCCGTGGAACTTTTGGTACGTCCGACTGAGGTCAATGGGACTACTGTGAGGTGCAATTTTTATGTACTTTTGTTTCCTACCCAATTATTTTCAGGGTATCTCTAAAATTTTGAAATAAAGGAAGAGTGACCAATCAAATTACGACGCTTTATTAGGATTTCGTGTGTAGGGCCTTTCCGGGGTTCCTTAAGATATGTATGTATTCACCCGATTCGGTGGGATAAGTGACGTATGACTATCTACCACTCAATTAATTGTACTACAATATTACGTTTTACGTTTAACCTAGAAGTGACACGGGAAAACCAATGATGAAATTTCCATCTCCTCCGTATCCTCTACTTATTATCTGAATTATTCCTTTGTAAAGTAACCCAAAAAGTAATATCATTTTTGTAGAGTCACCTCTCTATTTTCCGTAAATGATTTAAACGGTCTTACCTCTACACTAACAACCTTGTCAAATCCATGAAATATTAAGTAAAACGAGATTAGAGAAAAAACTTTAGACTCGTGTTCCTTCTTTTCTTTAGGAATGAAAGTATTATGTCAACCTCCTGTGTCTTTTACTAGAAATGGTCTGTAAAACCTAATACTCAAAGTAAGACTGTCATTAAAACTGGTCTCTTTACCGTTATAGTCGATAATTTTTCTTTAATTGAGGGATTAACGTTAATGTTGTAATTAAAATCAATCATATAGTTATCCCTTTTTAGTAAAAGATTTATAAACAGAGTCCTATACAGAGAGAAGGTAGGTCGGTTAAATGGAGAACGAAAAGTTTACAGTTTCAGTAGACATCAACAAAAATTGTTCTGACTGTTTCCGTCCACTGACTGTCAAGTTGCATTTTTGTGTCTTTTACATACTTGACTTAAAGACTAATTAATCTGCCAAAATAATTGATCAAGAGAAAAACCACGACACTTGTATAAATTTTACAAATTTGAAAACGTCCAAACGGTTTACATCATTCTTTCGATGTGACCCCCCTTTTTTTTTCGTAATGTACTTTTCACATACTGTTGATAAAAATCGATTTCTACAGATTGTCGACTATCTATACCTTTTTTCTCTTACCTTTAAAGAGGTAATAATACTTATTACATCCAATTCTGAGGAACTTGTGGACTTGGTTTAAGTGTTTAGGTCTCCTCAAGTTTTCCGTCTGGTTCTCATCCACACGTAAACTCTTGTGTCGGTACGTCGGGACCTCATGTGTGCACCGGGAAGAGAAAAGTTAGTGGTGTCTCCAACCGATAAAAATTTCACAACATTCTAAGATCTCACTACTTTTTTGTGGGTGAGGTCAATCTTAGATAAGAAGGGAACAGTCCTTTGACTCAAATTAGTAATTACCGGACTAAAGTTTTACGGTCACGAAGAACCGAGGTTTTTATATCCACCCCCTTTAATATTGTTAACTAACGGGCAATCAGTTTATGACTACTGACCTATTTTCGACAAGCACGTTTACAAAAAGAAAGGAAATTCGGTAAAAAAGGTTCTCTTATATCAAAGTCTTCGACTCATCAAACTCCCATTCGTTACCATAAAACTCTCTGGTTCAGTCCCTTAACAAGGTCTTCTTACTCCTTTAGTCGTTACTATTCTCCGGTAATCGCTATTAGTCTTTCCATGTTAAACAACGACTTAACCCTATAAGAACTAGAAGAGAAGAGGTCAATTAGAACTCAACTACCACATCCGTACATGACCTAATTGGGAGGAACCCGTCTTATAAGTTTATTTAATTTACACAGAAGGTGTGAGAGGGTGGTGAACAGAAATAAAAGGATGAGTCGACAGTGGACGGTAGAAATTAAAAGTGAAACAAAACCGACGAAACCCAGAATCGACGTCGTTTATTCCAGAAGACAACGTCACGTGCCTGAAAGGGTGACACCACGTACTGGAATCAACGGGGCATCGTACACCTTAGAATCGAGTTAGGGTTGGTCCCTAACTCACCCTCTAGGGACGTAACGTTCCACCTAAGAATTGGTGACCTGGTGGTTCCTTCAGGGTTAGGATAGAGCACATAGACTAACACTACGGAAATTAAAAGTTAGTACCTTTCTGAGTCAAGACACAGGATTTGAAAAAGAAAGAGGTGTAGTGTAGAGTGGGACAACCTAGAAGACTATTAACGATTCTCCCATAAACAAATTAGGTGATTAAGGTGAACTCAAAACTTACTATGAATGTCGAATTAAGGAATTACTAGGGTACCACAAGTATTAAAATTTATCCAGTCATCTATTAGGTTTACTAAGAACGTAAACAGAAAAAACAAAAACTGGAAACCTAGAAAGACCTATACAATCTTACTAACATTCAGAGACCTCTCTGTAAAAGCCTGCCTGATTCCAAACGAAACGGAACACACACACACACACACACGCACACGATATCAAGTTCAGTCTGTTGCACCATTAACAAGTTAGACAGATTTCGTTTTTTGGACTGTAAATGTGTCGACAATGGGAAATACAAGGGTACAGTCTATAGTAATTAGGTAGAGACGTGAGAAAGGGAGACTTAAGTCTACTCCGGAATCTTAGGTAGAGTTGAGTCTGAAAGTCCGTTGGTGATTACCTAGTAGTCTTCGGTGTGGGGACGAAGATTACAGTATCACCCCACACACACACACACACATACATAAACTTACCGACTTCGTTTCTTTCTATGGATATATAAGGGAGAGGGGAAAATAGGAAATTGACCCTGATTTGTAATGTTGGTTGACAACATAGTAGAGGTAGCACTTCTGTCTCTATAAAAATTCTCACTTGATTGATATATCTACACTAGATTCAAAGTCCTACGCTGATGGTCCTCCATACATATCTTGTCTTACTCATAACTAGATACCAACTCCGTCTTCCTTTGCAATACTTTACCCGGAAATTTACGTAATAAGTGAAGAGAAACTAGTTGTATTGCCAGGTATCATATAATTATAAGAACTATGTAATCAAGTACGGTCAAGAATAGGTTTTAGATAGTGTTATTTCTGTCGATATATATGAGGAAGTTTGATAGAATTTATCTTTATATAATTTATATAAAAGAATTTCTAAAATATTGAGTATACTTGACTCAAGAGTCAACTATGGTCTTTTAGAGGTAAGAATGTAGTCATAACTTCTACACTCCACTTTCTACTACAAACTCCTACACTTTATCAGAATAAGGAAAATTAATACGATCACAGAATTACAAAAACCAACTTCTAAGTACAGATAGGAAAATAAAAATACTATTTAATAAAAATAAGTATAATTCAGTTCACTAACGAGAATGATGATTCAGAAGAGGGGTAAATCTGTAATAGATATGAAATTTCGTAATGTCATATGGTTATTTTACTTTTATTTTCTTTGGATTTCCTTTAGTGTAAATAACATAAAGACAGAATACCGTCAATACTACGATGTGTATCATCGTAATAAAGTTTACGATAGACTGGATTGAAAATAAAATTTGTAAACACCTTAGTGTCATAGGAACAAACGTCTATTTATTAACAACGGAACTCTCCAGAATTTACAATATTGGTTATGGTCATAAACTTCTCTTATTAAATCTTCACTTTGGAATGAAAGAGGTTTTCTGGTCTAGTTATTCTTGTCTTGGATCTAACATATTATATACTAATCGAAATACTATAAATTATGCATAAGCAATATAAATTCGTGGTAAACCTTCACCTCTAAAAGTATCCTTTAAGATTACCTACTTTACTTAGAGAGAAAACATTATCAGATAAACCTCGTCATTCATGGTCTTTTAACACTAATTTTTAACCTTAAGATTCTACTTCCAGACCGAAGTCCTAACTGACTGGGTTACTAAACAATTCTAGGTCATAAGAAAGATACTCAGACTGGACAAAAAGAAAACCAACAGAAAATATAAAACTAGTCATTGTTCTACTGACGTCGTTGGGGTCTCGATAATTGCAGGTAACCTTTCGTCTCCCTGGAAAATAAAAACGTTGAAAAAGAGTCCTTACACCTTTCCAGGGATAGTTTATTGGGATGAACGGGCGGTCCGAGAAGATAGGTACCCCCTAAGAGGTCCGTTCTTATGACCTCACCCAACGGTACGGGAGGAAGTTCCCCAGAAGGGTTGGGTTCCTAACTTCGATCCAAGAACGTAACGTCTGTCTAGGAAACGGTAGGTTCGGTGGTCTCTTCGGGTTCTTATGACCTCTCCCATCGGATAGGAAGAGGTCTCCTAGAAGGGTTGGGTCCTTAGTTTGGACCCAGAGAACGTATCGTACGTCTTAGAAATGGTCGACTCTATGGTCCCTTCGGATAACTCACATCATGAACCGTTTATTGAGAATGTCTCACTTACCAAATTCTTAGACGTATCTGAACAAAACTTTTCAACAAACCTTGGTAGAGTTGCAGTTTTTTATCTAATGAATCCAAAGTCAAGTCAAGTCAAGTCAAGTCAACGAGTCAACACAGACTGAGACACTGGGGTACTTAGCGTGGTGAGGTCCGGAGGGACAGGTAGTGGTTAAGGGTCTCAAGTGAGTCTGAGTACAGGTAGCTCACACACTACGGTAGGTCGGTAGAGTAGGAGACAGTACGGGAAGAGGAGGACGGGTGTTAGGGAGGGTCGTAGTTCCGGAAAGGTTACTCAGTTGAGAAGCGTACTCCACCGGTTTCATGACCTCAAAGTCGAAATCGTAGCAAGGAAGGTTTCGTTAGGGTCCCGACTAGAGGAAGTCTTACCTGACCAACATAGAGGAACGTCAGGTTTCCTGAGAGTTCTCAGAAGAGGTTGTGGTGTCAAGTTTTCGTAGTTAAGAAACCACGATTCGAAAGAAGTATCAGGTTGAGAGTGTAGGTATATACTGATGACCTTTTTGGTATCGGAACTGATCTACCTGGAAACAACCGTCTCATTATAATCAGAGACGGAAACTTATACGATAGATCCAACCGGTATTGAAAGGAAGGTTCCTCATTCACATAATTAAAGTACCGACGTTAGTGGTAGACGTCACTAAAACCTCGGGGGGTTTTATTTTAGACTGTGACAAAGGCGACAAAGGGGTAGATAAACGGTAGTTCACTACCCTGGTCTACGGTACTAGAAGCAAAAGACTTACAACTCGAAATTCGGTTGAAAAGGTGAGACGAGAAAGTGAAAGTAGTTCTCCGAAAAACCAAGGAGAAGTGAAAGAGGGTATTCCCACCACAGTAGACGTATAGACTCCAATAACTATAAAGAGGACCGTCAGAACTAAGGTCAAACACGAAGAAGGTCGGGTCGTAAAGAGTACTACATGAGACGTATATTCAATTTATTCGTACCACTGCTATACGTCGGAACTGCATGAGGAAACGGATAAACCTTGGTCAGACAACAAGGTACAGGTCAAGATTGACAACGAAGGACTGGACGTATGTCTAAAGAGTTCTCCGACCAGTCCACCAGACCATAAGGGTAGAGAAAGTCTTAAAAGGTGTCAAATAACAGTCGGTGTGTCAGTTTCCGAAACTTCCATCTCTTATCTTTTTCGGTGGACGGGAAATTGACTGATCCTACTAACGTTAAGTAGGGTCTCTCTTAAATTTGAGATCTGTAAATAATTTATCGAACCCACAAAACTTTTAACAATTATTATTACTACGAATAAAAGTCAACTTCTATCCAACAATAATCCCTTACAGTTGGTTAATCCTCTGGTTATCATATCCTTCGTCTACTCATTCAGGTCCCTTTCCCTAGAATCCTAGGGGACCCCACCTCCCTTCTGTCTTCCCCTGTTCCTCCCTCTCGGGTCAGTTAAAAGACCCTACATCCCAATAATTCTAGTTTCCCGATCCTTTTTCAGATATGTGGGTTTCTTTTTTTCGTCTTATTTCACCCGATTCTTCCAACTACCCGATGAAACTACCCCCATTTATCATCACTAGCAAGTTATACCAATGACGTGTCACACCTATAAATCCCAGTCAAACGGGGGACCGTTCATCAAGATCTTGTTAATCATAGTGGACCTCCCGTACAATTTGGACCAACTACCCGGGGTGAATAACCCTAAGTTATCTAGACTTACCTCTAAGTTATCTAAGTTATCTAGACTTACCTCGAGTCCTTCCAAAACCACCTAACCCCACCTTCAAACCTCCCAATCCCTCGACCAATTTGTTCAAGGACCCACTAAGGTTCCAGAGACTCTCGGTGACTGACAAAATGGTTATCTAATCAGACATCACATTGTGTTAGTTAAACAAAAATAAGGTATGTTTAGTCGGTCCGTTCTCAACTTCTAACAACTATAAAATAACGATAGATGTTTCTGTAAGACGTCTTAATCTTATAATTCTTGTCAACGACTCTGTCTTGCAGGTATTATCCTACTTCCTGTGGTTTCTACGTACCTCAACTCGATTGACCCTGTCTCAACATCCTAAGTTTCAAGTCGTGATCTTAGACCGTGGACTCAAGGATGTAAACTAAACGTAACAAGGGTTGTCGTTTGTCATAACAACGTCATTCCACCTGACGAAGGTTCCGAGCTCCCACCCGAAAACAAATGGTGAGTCTTTACTTACCACTCCTCTGTATGTATGACTGTTTCGTTCTCTCAAATAACCCTTCCCCGCGGGTCCACCTCTCGTCATCCCATTTCTTTAGGTCCTCTTTAAGAGACGGTACACGGAAAGTTAGAACCTAAAATACCACTACTCTAATCAAAGAGTCCATCAGAGACCGGTTAGTAAGACTGAGTTCTAAGGAGATTCTTTTTTGTACGTAAATGTCTTAAAATAATAGGGGTCACAAAATAACGGAGGGTCTGACATAAATAGATGAAAGAAGAACCCGACGGTATTGTTTCATGGTATTTGAGTAAACGGATTTACTTTCTTTACGTAAAGACCTCCGACTGTCAGGTTCTAGTTTCACAACCCTTCCTTCCAAAGTAGACTCCAGAGAAGAGAACTGGACACCGGTCGATAGTAGACCGACACACGAGTGTACTAGAGAAGAAACTACGTTCACCATTTATCTTTCTATCTGTCTCATACCATGACCGTGTTTCTGTCTGTATATCTAGTTACCTTGTTTTATCTTTCGGGTCTCTATTTAGGTGTGTGTATACCTGTGGAATAGAAACTGTTTCCTCCGTTCTTATATGTTACCTCATTTCTGTTAGAGAAATTGTTCACCACGACCCTTTTGACCAGTTGGTGAACATTTTCTTACTTTGATCTAGTGAAAGATTGTGGCATGTGTTTTTATTTGAGTTTTACCTAATTTCTAGATTTACATTCTAGTCTTTGATATTTTGAGGATCTCCTCTTGTATCCGTTTTGTGAGAGTCTGTATTTAGTGTCGTCCTAGGAGATACTAGGTGGAGGGTCTTAAGACCTTTATTTTCGTTTTTATTTGTTTACCCTAGATTAATTTTAATTTTCGAAGACGTGTTGTTTCCTTTTATATTCGTTCCACTTTTCTGTCGGAAGACTTACCCTCTTTTATTATCGTTTACTTCGTTGACTGTTTGTTGATTAGAGTTTTTATATGTTCGTTGAAGACGTCGAGTTAAGGTCTTTTTATTTGCTGGGTTAGTTTTTTACCCGGTTTCTTGATTTATCTGTAAAGAGGTTTCTTCTGTATGCCTACCGATTGTTTGTGTACTTTTCTACGAGTTGTAGTGAGTAATAATCTCTTTACGTTTAGTTTTGGTGTTACTCCATGGTGAAGTGTGGTCAGTCTTACCGACGCTAGGTTTTTAGACGTTCGTTATTTACGACCTCTCCCACACCTCTTTTCCCTTGGGAGGATGTGACAACCACCCTTACGTTTGATCATGTCGGTGATACCTCTTGTCACACCTCTAAGGAATTTTTTAACGTTTATCTTGATGGAATACTGGGTCGTTAGGGTGACGACCCGTATGTGTGGCTCCTTTGGTCTTAACTTTCTCTGTGTACATGGGGTTACAAGTAGCGTCGTGACAAATATTATCGGTCCTGTACCTTTGTTGGATCTACAGGTAGTCGTCTACTTACCTATTCTTTCGACACCATGTATATGTGTTACCTCATAATGAGTCGGCAATTTTTCTTAAGTAAACTTAGTCAAGACTACTCTACCTACTTTGACCTCGGTTAATATGTCTCACTTCATTCGGTCTTTCTTTTTGTGGTTATGTCATATGATTGTGTATATATACCTTAAATCCTTCTACCGTTACTGCTGGGACATACGTTCTGTCCTTTTTTCTGTGTCTACACATATTGCCTGAAAACCTGAGTCTCCCTCTCCCTCTCCCACCCTACTAAACCCTCTTACCGTAAGATTGTACATATGATAGTACATTCTTAACTTAGCGGTCAGATACAGACTACGTCCCACGTCGTACGAACCCCGACCACGTACCCCTACTGGGTCTCTCTACAGCACCCCTCCCTCCACCCTCCCCCAAGTACAAACCCTTTCGTACATTCTTAATTTCTAAAATTTTAAATTTTTTATTTTTTGATTTTTTTTTTTTTTCTATCTTTATTACAGGAGACCACGGAGAAGAATATTCCTATTACTTTCACTTTCAGAGAGACAGAACGGACTGAGGTCCGGACTTATGACCTCACCCATCGGATAAGGAAGAGGTCGTCTAAAAGGACTGGGTCCTTAAATTGACCCTAGAGGACGTAACGTCCACCTAAGAAATGGGTGACTCGATAGTCCCTTCGGGGATATTCCTATTATTAAGACGGTTTAACCCAGGGGTGGAAATACGGAAGTAAATTGGAATTGATAAAGGAATCTCCGGGGTAGAGGTATACGTTCGTGTTTCCCCAATCCTCAATCGTATAATTAAACCCCCTAGACCTATAGTCAGGTACTGTGTTTGGTGTCTACCTGTTTTTTAAATAATATGTTTTTGACCATTATTCTGATATTTAATACATTCGACATCGTACTTAGGACTAAAAAATTTTACTTAATATGACTAAAACTGAACCTCTAATCCTTTTAATGAGAGAAAGAGAATTTAGTCGGTCTGAGTAAAGTTTTAATATGATTTCTTTTACATTCTTAAATCATTAATATAACATTGAGATTTCTCACTATATCTATGTCACCTATAAATAAAGTTTTGGTACAACTAACATATAGAACAATATAAAAAATTCAAGATTACTGAGAGTATATATTGGTCACATTCGTTTGTTTATTTATTTTTCAGACAAGGATACTTCTACCATTACAAAAACACCGGAAAAGGATAGGTAATTATTGGACCTTAAACTAACTGTTTACCATTTATTTCTCTTCTCTACTTGTTCAGGTAAACTAAGGGTTTCATACTTATATTTTTACAGTGACTATGATTCTTCAGAGTAGTTATATATAAAAGACTAAAAAAAGAAAAGGAAGTGACGAGAAATCAATATTTGGAAACTGAACTTTCACTTAATAAAAGATTTTGAAAGATTAAAAAAATTCAGTTTCTCACGTTTTCCTATCTTTAAACTAAACTGATTTTTCTCTTTATCGTTGGCTAGTTTTAAATAAATGGTCAAGTTCCTTTAGTCTTCGTCACTATATAGTGGTCTACCATTTACCTAGTCACAATGGAGATTACCACAAATGATAAAAGTTAAGTTACAATAAACGTTAAAAATACAATAAACCTAAAGGTTGAAAAAGTAAATAACGTTTTTAAGTAATCCGTGTTGAGATTTTAGACGAAAAATATAAGATCAGGAAAGTTACGTCTAAATATTCTCACGACTTTTTAGTCAAAACATGAATTTCCTCGTTCACACCCTCATCTAATATGTTAGTTTACGGACCATCATTTCATTTCTTTATCTTCATTGGATCCATCTTACTTCCGACCACCAAACCCTCTTAAACGACTCATTATTTACTTTTGTTATAGAAAGACGTAGATAGAAAACTATATACAAATTTAAACGAAACGAGATTTTTCACAAACGACAGAATTACGATAACATAACTAACGTCAGTGATATTATGGTGGGAATCCCAAAATAGTATTTCAGAATATGTGCGAAAGAAGTGTAATTTACAACTATCTCCGCTATGTCTGTGTATATAGAGTCCAAAAACTACGAGAAATCTTTAAATTAAATTAAAGACATATTTCAACAAAAGTATAGGGCGGTTTCAGTTAATGAAAAATAAGAGTAAAATACGAATAATGTCTTTTTCAGTATCATCAAAAACACCTATCGTCACTGAATGTGATATATTATTCCAAATTTTAAAAACATAGTGAAAAATCGGTAAAAGTCGAATTTATAATTGAGTAAAACTTATAAAGTTTTTAGTTACACCTTAATATTATAAAGTATTACCGAGAGTTATACGAAACTTTAATCTTTACTGTTCCGAACGACTACTTGAACTGTACCTTACGTTTCATTGCTCTTCTCTCCAGAAACACTAACAACAAGCAAACAACAAAACGAATTCGAGGAACTCTCTTATATTAGCGGTGAATGACTTTACCCTTGGCAGTCAAATTCTCTCTCTTTTTACTTAATATCATGTAAACAAAATATCATATATCCTATAAAGAAATAAGGTATTTAACACAGTCTTGATCAGAATTAATAAAAAAAGGATCTCTAAGGTTTGAAAAACTAAGACCTGACTTTAATAAAAATTCTCCAAATGTCGTATCTAGGGTAGTTGTTTTAAAGAAGGATAAGGTAGGTACCGTAGATCGGTAAGAAGGAAATAGGGTGATCTATTTCATCATTGGGACATTCAGTGACCAAATCGGAAATGATTAAAACCTCTAGTCAATTGTTCATAGGAAAAAGTAGGTCTGTTGATTATTGGTATTCTCATAGTTGCTATTACTTATAGGAAGAACCCTTTAAGTTAACAAAAGACGGAGAGGTGGTTAAAAAAAGTAGAACTTACTATGGTACTGAATTGAGATCCGACTCTCTTAAAATTTTACCTACTATTTAATAATATTCTTCATTATAGAATATAGACCTTCAACTCGTAAGGTATCTCTTTGAAAAGATCTTTTATATACTTTTTTGAATCTCCGTTGCAACGTAAACATATAAACTCTCCCTTTTATCTACGACGTTTTGTGACACACAATTATATCGCTTCAATTACCAGAGAGGATGGGTAGACGAGAGAAGACCCTTATATAAAAACCCCGTTATGACTTCAGTCGACAATGTTTACGTAGAGGTAAGGATAAAGGAGGGAATTGTAGAACTTCTATCTATCTTAAAAGAAGACTAATAATACACTCTTACTTAATAACTAACCTAATTGCTTCTCTGAAAGAAAACATTATTCATACTATTTACCAAATATATATCCTCATTGAAGACCCTCAAAAGTGATTGTAAGGTAAAAAATGAGATAAAGATTTCAGTTCGTTAATTCTACTCTGGAAGATTTCGGTTTGGTTTCTTAGATTCACAAATCCAGTCAATGACGATGAGTATATAGTGGTTAACATACAAATAGAATATTTTTGTTTGGAACGTGGTTATCTCGTCCGAAACACACGAAAGGTCAGATCTTTCTCCTTAAGTACAAGTAACGGTTAGATATATTGTATTTTCTTTTTTTTAGCTACGGGACTCTTTACAAACTAAATCGTTTCAGGTCCACCATTTATAGTCTACCTACTTATCTAGTACACTATAAAACTTATATGTAAAAAGTACTTCACTGACCGACGTAGGGTCTCTCTCTATAACACTCTCTGTTTTGTAAAAGTAGTCCCAACTTTTATAACTCTTAATTTTTGCGGTTCATTTAAAAGTTGTCAACAAAGTTAATCGGTTTCGGTAGACTTTAGGAAAAACTTTTGTTCTTTTATTTTTGTACACCTTTATTAGAAGAGAGAGTAAGTTAAAAACTAAAGATCTTGAAGATGAGTAACTCTTACTAAACTTACAGTTTTCGTCAATCTCAAAGATCAAGTGAACCTCGGTAGTCTTTTTACTATATCTTTATGGTCACCCCTATAGACGAAGATACCATAGGAAAATGTTATTTAGGATTCTTGTCGGTTATTAACTTCAATAAAACCGTGATCCTCTACGTAAATGATTTTACATAACAAAAGTGATTATAACAAAAACAAATGGTCAAGTTTTATATGAGGAAGGTTTTTTTACCCTTCAAAAATGTACTTAAATTATACAAATTTGAGTAACCAGTGACGACGACGACGATTCAGCGAGTCAACACATGCTGAGATACGCTGGGGTATCTACCGTTGGGTGGTCGGAGGGGGTAGGGACCCTAAGAGGTCCGTTCTTGTGACCTCACCCAATGGCAAAGGAAGAATAATAAGCCGGTGATGCAGTACAGACTGAGACACTAAAGTACCTGACGTCGGACGGTCTGAGGAGACTAGAGACGATAGAGGACTCAAACGAATAATCATAAATTATATAAATTGTGAGTAACCCGTTAAAAATAGTAGAGGTATTTTACGGTCAAACAAACCGATAGTTTATCCATTTGTATCAAAGTCGAAACCAAAAATAGGAAGGGTATTGTAAGTTGTCCTTTTACTGATATAGATACCTTTCTCGTCAAGGTCGTACTAAATATGATGTATATTTTATATTAATTATCAGTGTTTATTCGTAATATCTTAAACGAAATACATGTAGTATTCCGTTCAAGAAAAAATAAAATAAGTCATCTCTGACTAAAACATATTGATACCCTAGTTTTTAAACCTGGACTTTAATGATGTCTCCAATAGTTTGAAGTTCAGTGTAGAGGGAATGTGTCCACTCGTCCGTAGTTTTCTCTTCTGACACTTAAGAACTCACGTGTTCACTCAGCATAGTTAATTCATGTTGTCATTCTCTCCCACACCTCTTTTCCCTTGGGAGAATGTGACAACCACCCGTACGTTTGATCATGTCGGTGATACCTCTTATCACACCTCTAAGGAATTTTTTTGACCTTTATCTTGACGGAATACTGGCTCGTCAGGGTGACGACCCGTATGTGTGACTCCTTTGGTCTTAACTTTCTCTGTTCACATGGGGTTACAAGTAGCGTCGTGACAAATGTTATCTGTCCTGTACCTTCGTTGGATCAACAGGTAGTCGTCTACTTACCTATTCTTTCGACACCATGTATATGTGTTACCTGATAATGAGTTGGTAATTTTTCTTATGTAAACTTAGTCAAGATCACTCCACCTATTTTGACCTCGGCTAATATGTCTCACTTCATTCGGTTTTTCTTTTTGTGGTTATGTCATATGATTGTACATATATATACCTTATATCTTTCTACCATTACTATTGGGACATACGCTCTGTCGTTTTCTGTGTGTCTACATATCTTGTCTGAAAACCCGAGACACCCTCTCCCTCTCCCACCCTACTAAACCCTCTTACCGTAACGTTGTACATATGATAGTACATTCCTTGCTTAACGGTCAGATCCAAGCTATGTCCTATGTCCTACGAACCCCGACCACGTGACCCTACTGGGTCTCTCTACAATACACCTCCCACCACCCTCCCCCTAAGTCCTAACCCTTGAGTACATGTGGACACCGCCTAAGTACAACTACATACCGTTTTGGTTATGTCATAACATTTCATTTTTTATTATTATTATTTATTTCTCGTGTTTTTTAGTTAATTTTTAATTTTTTTTGTGAATTCATGTTGTTTAACATTTTACTGACAACTTAGTTGACGAAGGAAATTTTAAAATTCTTTACCTTTAACCCTTTTGGTTCCCTGAACAAGATCGAGTGTGATCACTCTACAGTCTTATACTTCGGTACCAACAGAACACAACTACTGTTTGACCTACCTTGATATCTCTACTTCTAATTTACCCCTATTTCTACTACAACAGTCACTCTATTATTACTACTATTGTCATTAATTCTTATTATTGTTGTGACTGTCGGTTTATACCGTGAGTAAGTTATCAAACAGAATAAATTAGGAATATTGATGGGATGTTCCATCGATCATAAGATGAATGAAAAATTTCTCCCTTCATAATTTTTTGTTCAGTGGGATCCTGTACATCTATCATTTGTAACCAGGGCTCTCAGTTTAGACCCAGGCTTAGGCACCAGTTACGTAAAAAAAATCTGAAAAAAAAACATAAAAAAAGTTGTTAACAAATCTATGTAGGTATAGGATGTACTCCTAAGACAGTATTTTATTCGAAAAAATTATGAAACTTTTCCTAAAGACGGAATGTCCCTTTACAACTTGATGTCCTCTCTTGTACTTCTTGTACATTCTGAGTCATGTAGGGTGAGGTTGGGGTGGGGGGTCAGTTTATTACGTCTCGATCAAGATCTTGAAAGAATGGTATATATGAAATAATAACTGTATCATTATTAAAGTCTCGTATACTACATGGATTTCGGAGACATACTCGTGGATTGGACGAGGGTATATTGTTCAATCCGGAATACCGTTTATATTAGATACGATACTTTTGTCCGGTGGACCAGAAAGGACAGTTCGAAACGGAATTGTACTCCGTACTCTGACATAGAAAAAAGGAGTCATTTCTTTGACACTACCGGCCAAAGTCCTTTGGACGTAAACTCTCTTCTAAGTAGTTCGACTCTCACATTTACACACGGAGACTTTGGTCTTGAGACACATTAGGACTTTCTTTCAGTACACTGAGACTTCAGGGATTTACACGATAAAAACACCATTGTTCACCAAGGAAAAATCTACCAAGGTAAAAAAAAGAGAACTTTGATGTCACTGACCTTCTACTTCAACATCTCTGTACGAATGGTTACAACGTTTCCGTTGCGTCGCGTCTACGGTCGTAGGTGGTGATCGTTCGACCCCGACCCGTCCCTCCGCACCCGACGTAACGAATCTTATTCCGGACCTACGGGACTCCCGTTGGACTCCCTTGATTGAACTCTACCGTTTGGTCTGACACCCTATCGATGGGGTCTCTTCGGGATTGTATTCTATGACGGTCCGGGTGAGTGTCTCGTTTCCTGACTGATCTCGATCGACCGACGCCTGACCGGGTAGGGGACGGCCTCTGTCCGTCGGTCTTGGTCTCCCCCTTTAGTACCGGGGTCTCTCCGTAGTAGATGGTTTGACGTTCGTCCGAAGCAACGATTGGTTCTGAAGAACCTTAAGACCTGGCGGCTGTAGGCGGACTCTTCCACGCGGTCAACATGTGGGTCTTTTGGCTCGCCGTCCCTACCCCCTCCGCTATTCAGCGTCGACGGTGCGAGCCATTCGTGGACCAGTGGACTCGACGAGCCTGGACCCTTCCCGTATTTTACGTTCGGGTTGGCTCAGACACGGAAACACCTCATGGACTCATGGACTTGGACTCACCGAACCTGGACCCTTCACGTACGTTGGGTCCCGGTCCTAGGTTGTTAGGGGCCGTCTCGTTGGATCTCGGATTCGTCACACCTGACCCTTTCGTGTGTACGGAACTCACCCCCGTTTGGGTCACACCGGTTCTGTGACGCTTGTGTGAGGTCACATTATACAAACGTCGCAAGGAGGGAGGGGTATCGTGCTGACTTGTTCACTCGGATTTTTTCACAGGTGGTGACGGGGGAACACAGTCCCGTCTTTAATCTGTGACTTCTCTGGTCGTTTGTCTTTTTCGATTTTGTCTCCCTTGCCGGAACCTTCACTGTCTACTTCTACAGAACTCCGATGACATTCTGATTTTGACTTTTGGTCCCCGTCCTCCGAATTCAGGTTTAGGACTCTTGTGGTCTCTTGAGGACTAAGGTCCCTTGTAATTAGCTATCCTCGAGTAGTTTGTGGAGGTATGGATGTGACTTTGGTTCGTGGTGGGTTCCCGGTCGTTCGAGGTCTCGTTCTGTATGGTACGTCTAAGAGGTCGTTGTGTCCTTGTATCGGGACTAGAAGTTATATGTCCGAAGCGTTTCAGTGAGGTTTGGTTGACTGTAGAGTATTGAGTAATGACCTGTGAAGTAACGTGAGGTCTCTCTTCTTTAGGTCGAGGTAGGTGGTCTTCTGACTGTGTTCGAAGGGATTGGTCCTTTGGAACTGTTTGGTGGGCAGGTTAGGGTGACTGTCACTCCTTTGAGGTGTTATTTCCCTTGAGGTGTTTGACGGTCTTATACCTTTCTGGTGGGGTTTGTGTCGTCATATTTGTTCTACTTCTCCGTCTCTTTATGGGTCGTCCATTTCCTTGTCTTATTTAGGGGTAGTTTGGTTTGTTTTCTCCTTCTCCATCCCTTAGTTGGACTACTTCTTAAGACTTATTACTATCACTTTTACTAGGTTTTAGAACTTTTGTTTTACCTCAATGTCTATTTATCGGACCTCTGTTCCCAACTCTTCTACGTTCTTTCCAAATTGTTCCTGGATCTTCTTTATTTTCTCTCAATTATATATTACTTATTACGTTATTTACTCTAGTTTTTGTGAGACCTCCCTTGGTTGTCATCTTATTGTCTCCGTCTTCTATCCTATTCACTCCATCTTCTAGTCAAGTCAAGTCAGCGAGTCAGCACAGGTTGAGAAACACTAGGGTACTTAGCGTCGTGCGGTCCGGAGAGACAGGTAGTGGTTGAGGGGCTCAAGTGAGTCTGAGTGCAGGTAGCTCAGTCACTACGGTAGGTCGGTAGAGTAGGAAACAGTAGGGGAAGAAGAGGACGGGGGTTAGGGAGGGTCGTAGTCTCAGAAAAGGTTACTCAGTTGAGAGACGTACTCCACCGGTTTCATGTCCTCGAAGTCGAAATCGTAGTAAGGAAGGTTTCTTTAGGGTCCCGACTAGAGGAAGTCTTACCTGACCAACCTAGAGGAACGTCAGGTTCCCTGAGAGTTCTCAGAAGAGGTTGTGGTGTCAAGTTTACGTAGTTAAAAAACCACGAGTCGGAAGAAGTGTCAGGTTGAGAGTGTAGGTATGTACTGGTGACCTTTTTGGTATCGGAACTGATCTGCCTGGAAACAACCGTTTCATTATATGTGACCGTTTAAATTAACGGTAATATAAAAATGACGAATAACGACGGTGTTCCCTTTCGATAACTGTTAAGATACTAAATTAGACCGGTTGTATGATTATAAAGACAATTGATATTTAAATATCACTTAGTAAACTATAAAAAAATTTATATTTTAGTATATTGGAAGATTGGGATTAAAAAATACGGACGTAAATAGAAAACGTGAAAACCTATAAATATTAAAAGTAAATACAAAGTATAAAATAAAACATAACAGACCTTCCTAGAAGATCCAGTTACTATTTCATATCACTATGATGTTCCTCTTAGACGGAACAAAAGATTATACATCTAAATATTTTAGTTCACAAGAAACAGGAAACAATTAAACGACAGAAACATTCCCAACACATACTGTAATTTTGGTTGTTATATATAAGTCTATTTACCACATCTCAACTTAATCGGTTTCTTCATATCTGATGTCATATCTGGTAGACAATTGAATTGTAGTCAAGGATTTTCGTATTCATATCTTTAACTCACGTTTACAAATCTTAAAATATCGTTAAACTATCTTCTTAAAACACAGGAAACTGAGATTGTTATTTTATACACCAGAACATGAAACCTTAAAAACGAAAGAAACAAAATAAGAAAGTCATTAAGTAAAAATATAAAGTGTTCTAGTAGTCAGACGTTTTTACCCCTTTTTAATTGACTACACATATGAATTAAAAAAAAAGAAAATTCAAAATTTTTAACTCTGTACAAAATAAGTCACCCTTAAAAATTCTGAAGTTCGGACCCTCTGTCGTAAGGTTCATTAGGAATCTCTTGACGAGACTCCTCCGTTTCCCTTCTCAATCCAATATATCTTCAAAAGGTTATTTCCCGTCCGTCCCTGCCCCCTCGGACCACCCGACGACAGATACCCCAGTGTGTCTCAACCTGTACCGACTTCGTTGAATCGTCGTCATTGTCGTCGTCGTCGGACTTGTACTTTTCTAACAACAATTAATTTCTTTCGATCTATATAATTCTTTAAATCACGAAAAGATACATGTCCTTCTACGTTCTCACACCCGAGTGACTTTGGTAATGAAAGTATACGTAGAGTTTATAGACCCTGGTTATAGGACACAAAAAGTGTAGGATCTCGAGTGAACCTCGAGTGGTATTCCTCACCGACGTCAGGACTACCGACAATCTAAGGTCCATAAGAAGAGAAAGGACTCACGGGAATCCTGAGTGGTCGAGTGTAACCTCGCGACGGTAGCAACTACTGTTACCGTAGGAACAAATGACTATGGTGTCCTTTATGAGGTAAAGAGTCCATCAAACTCTTCATAACATCTTCCTTTTCCTTATAACCCAATCGCCGACTCGATTTACTTAAGACATAAATATAAAGGAAAGTTGAAGTTATAAAAGTTATATACTTATAAGGAGGACTTTTTTTACAATAGGTCACGACATAAGACTAGTCAAAACTCTTGTCTCAATCTTTCCTTCATATATATAAGTTTAAGGTCTTGGAATCCAACAACAATTGGGTAAAAGAGTCTAGTTGGGGGTTTAGTTAATGTGTGTTCATAATTCTTATATACACAATTCTATCTGTGTAACTCCCGACTTAAAAACCTTGACACCGAATGATTTATATATGTGAGTCAACTAAAAATAAAGGTCCTTAGAACAATTAAACTTACTAGAAATCCTCTACACTTCTTGTCTTCTCTTCACTATTAAAGTACCTCATAAATCAGACATAGGCAATAACAGTTGAGTCATTGTTCCTTTATATATATTGGTGAATAAAGATAGGAAACTTTCGTACCATATACATTACTTACCGTAAATGCGTACTCTGTAAACAACTACCTACGGATGTCCATCTGGGAAATTACATCAATTAAAGATCCCACGGTTAATGTTGAGGGGAAGGACGAGAAAGTGAGGTTCTTTATATAACCTAAAATTCTTCTATATTTTATATAATGAAAAATCTAATCAAAATTAATACAGTAAAAGGATCGAAATTCAGAAACGTCAAAACAGTGTCTAATAAAAAGTAGAGTGTTTAATGACTACCTAGTCACACAGTGTCAGGATTTCAACACCTAACGAATAATTTATTTGTCGTATGTGTCTGTGTGTCTAAACCCCAGGGGTATATATTGTTAGTCTAACAATTATTTTCTTATGTCTATCACTCTAATCTTAAATGGATCTAGTTGAAGAAAAACACTGTTTACTTTTTTAGTTCATGGACGGTTGTCTCTACTTTAGCAAACATACTGTAGTAAGTAAGACATCGGATACATTTTATCAGACAGCTAAGAGTCGAAGGGTTCAAGGTCGTCAGAGAGAAAGGGAAAGAGTGTATGTGTACGTGAGTGAATGAACACGTGTAAAATTATAAATAAAAAGTTTTAAGTTATACATGTGTGAATAAAAAGTTCAGTTCAAAATTTTATGTCCCAATCTTTAGAACAGTGAATAAAAAGAAGTTTTGTAATAATAAACCTTCTTTTTATTAGTAAATTTTAACAACATAAAAGTCCTTGATCTTTCCTATAAATATCAAATATCGAAACGACTAGTTATACCTTCGATCATGAGGAAATAATTAATTAAGTAAATAAAATTAACCTCCTATTAATGAAATGTTATAACACTACCAAAAACGGCATGTAGCTGTACTTAGTCGGTGTCCACGTGTTTATATGAGGGTAAGACTTGACGGGGGTGGGTGTAGAGAGGGAAGGGGTGGGGTGGGGTAGGGAGACCGTACAGGGTCTCGTAGCCGAAACTCACGGGACGAAGTACGTAGCTTGAGCGTGACCAATAGACAAAATGTATACCATTAATGGACAAAGTCACGATAAGAGAGTTTAATAGGATGGGAATGGAAGAGGATGTCTCAGGTTTAAGAGAAGAAGTGTAGATACAGAGAAAACGACCAAACGTATATCCTAGTAACAATGGTAGAAAGATTTAAGGTATTTACACATAATTATATGTCATAACCACAAAGAGAATTGAATAAAGTGAGACATATTATCTGAGGTTCAAGTAAATGAAGTTATCTTGACTGAGTTTACACAAGGAAAAGTATCGACTCATTATAAGCTAACACATATACATGGTGTTGAAGGAATAGGTAAACAGAAGGCTACCTGTAGATCCAACGAAGCAGGATCGATAACATGTCGCGACGTCACTTGTAACCCCATATGCACAAAGAAAGTTAAGACCAAAGAAACCACATATATAGGTCACTCAAACGACCCAGTATACCGTCAAGATAAAGGTCAAAAAATTCCGTAAAAGTGTGACAAGAGGCATCACCGACATGGTCAAACGTAAGGGTGGTCGTCACATTCTCCCAAGGAAAAAGAGGCGTGGGAGAGGTCGGTTTTGCAAAGATCCAAAAAACTACCGTCGGTAAGACTGACCGTACTCTACCATGGAGTAACACCAAAACTAAACGTAAAGAGATTATCACTCACTATAACTCGTAGAAAAGTTCACAAATAATTGGTTGATATACAGAAGAAACCTCTTTACAGACAAATCATCAAAACGGGTAAAAACTGACCCAACAAGTAAAAAGACCATAACTTGAAGTACTCGACCCTACAATAATGAGGATTAAAGGGTGACTTACGGACTTTATTCCGACCGACTAAGTCCTACACAAAGTTCTTATTTCATCCAAAGTCTCTACTTTCAAGATTATAATATTTTATCCAATTTTATAAAGTAAAAAATTTTAACCAAAAGTACAACTATTATGAAACCTATATAAACAGATTTATTATATAGAATAATCTAAATCAAAGTGGTAAAAAATTTAATAATTTACAATCAACAACAACAACAAGTTTGTGGTTCAGTTCAGGTTGAAAAACGTCAAGGTACATGACGTCGTATGGTCCGAACTGACAGGAAGTCCATCCAGGTAACGCAACCACTAATGATTCCTAGAGGAGTAGACGGTGGGAGAAGAGAAAAACGGAAGTCAGAAAGGGTCTCAACCCCAGAAAAGTCGAAGGGACCACCGGGTCTCCAATTTCGCAGACGGACTTTACGCCCTCTGGGTCCAAGCTAGGGACCCAGCCCTTCTAGGGGACCTCTTCCTTTACCGTTGGGTGAGGTCATAAGAACGGACCTCTTAGGGTACCTGCCTCCTCGGACCATCCGATGTCAGGTACCCCAGTGTTTCTCAACCTGTGCTGACTCGCTGAAGTGAGTGATCACTCAACCGAGAAACGTAGTCCACTGGTTTCATAATCTTGAAGTAGTAGTTAGGAAAGTTACTTATAAGTCACAATGACGATTTGTAAATTTTTAACGTATGTACAGAGGGTAATGTAATTATAAGAGTGACTTCTTTTAACCAAATCTTAAAGAAGAAGAAGAGATATAGACATTTAGCACGTGTTAGACGATTATTAAGGGTCTCTTCTCAAATCGACTCTTCTTTTTTAAATTAATATCCATTCAAGATTCAGACTCTAACCTTTTAAAAGAAGGTCCACTTAAAAAAAGTGAGTAAGGTGTTTATAAACAACCCGTGAAAGATATATAGTGAGGGAATCAGTAGCCCCAATAATTTGTATAATTATTTTACCTATTTTTTAGAACGAGAGAATCTTGAACGTAAGATAACCCCTTTTAAAAGTTATTCGTTTTACTTATTCATTTATATTTGATTTGTTTTATTACTATTCGTATATCACTTAAAATCTACTCATAGTTCGGGCCTAAGTGATACGGAAAGATTTATTGGTGTGGGTATTTGACTCAAAATTTGTCGAAATTACCTTCATTTTTCCAGTCATCTTATAATTACTAAGTACGATATACAATTGTAAAACGTTCCCACTATTTATACAGTTCGAGAACCCTTAGGAAGTGTATGAGTACAACCTAAGCGACACAAGTATTAAAATCGGTTTATCTGACGGATCTTTTTACGAACATTATTCAATCAAACATACCATAATTTACAAATACCAACATATATAATAATGGAAAAAAAGGGTACTCTTTTCAACAAGGGGAAGATTTACAAGAGGGAATAAGATCCAGGAAAACATCAATGTAAATTTAGGTTAGATTCAAAGACAAAATATAAAAATTATTATCCCCATTTCAAAATACTGTAAAAATATTCGTTATTTGTTGTTTAAAATTTTTAAATGAAAGTTATACAACACAGTTTTCACTTTTTATTGACTATCCCATTCTCCTCTTGGTCTAAGGTTGGAAGTGACAATGTTGGAACTGAAAACTGAATACTCTCAATTGACTTTACCATTATTCATAGGAGTTCTCAGAGGGTTGAAGTGACTTATAAAACTATAGGACCCATACTCTAAAGAAAAAGAAAATCAATACCCTATAGAACTACCTTGTATTTTCAAGATACAAGAAAACTAAACACTATCATTGATAATATCGAGGTCACAGATCTTTTCTCAGACTGTATGGTTTTTCACAAAGATTTACAGATTTTATTCATATGATATAGTCAAGGTGTACTAATTGGACAATAAAAACTATAAAATTTACACATAGAATTAGTAAATTTTAGATACACATATAAAATACTGATATATAAAACAAGATTAATATTATTAAAATTATAAAGATTTTATATTTAAATGTAAATTAATAAAAATAAAATAAAATTACCGTTTCTTGACGAAGTCAGATACATTGAACATCCATTTTCCTATCGTTATCTGGACATGGTCTATACAGACGAACTTCTGGAGACACACCCAGATGAATTTTTGAAGTAGATTAAGAATGGGCCAATAATTCTCTTACGTAGTATGATGTCTATAAACTTAGGACAGTAAGAAGATAGTCTTTTAATACTTTAAGTTAAAATGAAAAATACATAATGGTCTTTCGTTTTCATTGTAATATTTACAAGTAGAATACGAATCTTTAATAACGAATCTTAGGTTGTTTATCAGAGACACTCGTTCTATATTTCAAAGTCTGTGTTCAAACTCCTCAGTACGGAAAGAGGATGTAAAGACAGTGACGAAGGATAACGATTCCTACACTATAGACGGGAGACCTCTTGAAGGTCTTTCCTCTTAATCACAAACTCCGGGACGATGATCTCACTGTACTTCTATGACAAACAACATCATAACCATTAAGGTTATGTAAATAAAGTCATCAAGTGTACTCTGTAGTATTAAGTGTAGAGTTGTCGGTAAAGCGACGTCGTCTCCTTAACTGAAGTTGGTACTATTAAAATAGAAAAACGACATCTAACCAAATTTCCTACCCTCATAATCGTTTTCTTTACAAAACAAAAACCCTCGGTACCCCTCAATCAGTACGTTGATTCCTTTTTCACATTTAGTTTAATAATAACCACCGGCCAGATGTCTTGTTCCGTCGGAACAGAATCAAACTTGACGAGGTGCTTTACGGTGTCTTACCGACCGAATGTGTCGTTTTGAACCGACAGAGTCAAGACCTCCGACCTTCAGGTTTTCGTTCCATGGTTGTACCGACAAAAGACCATTCTTGAGAGAAGGACCGAACGTCTGACGGCATTATATAAACACGGGAACGTACTGACCTCTCTCACTTGAGACCACAGAGAGAGAAAAGAAAAGGGTACTCTATGAATTTTTTTTTTTTTTTTTTTTTCAATTCAGAAATAGTCAATAGATAAAATTTATGTCGTCACACATGTACAGTTAGGGTTTGAGGGTTAAATAAGGAAGGGTGGAGTGGTGGGAAGGGGTCGCCATTGGGGTTCAAGTATAAGATTCAGAGAACTCAAAACAGTTATTCAAGTAAATATAGTAAACGAAAATCTAAGGTGTATGTTCGTTATAGTGTACTATAAACGGAAAAAGACAGTCTAAATGAGGTGAATCATACTATTAGAGGTCCAAGTAGGTACAAAACCGTTTACCGTAATAAAGTTAGAAAAATTGCTGACTCATTATAAGGTAACATATATACATAAGAATATTTCTGTGATTAGAGTGGTACTCCTTGACTGGGAGTATTGGAGTAGATTTGGATTCATGGGGGGGTTTAGGGACTAAAGGTTTTTTATAGTGTAACACCCCCTACAATCCCGAAGTAAGATACTTAAAGTTCCCTTGTATTAAGTCACGTCTCGTTCTGTACATAACGTTTGTTCTTACCACGTCCCTCTGAAGACGTAGTCAGTCGAGACTTATGACGGGTCCATGTTAGAGGAAGTACCAACTGGATAATATAGAGGGAAGACAATATATGGTTAAATTAACCCCAAAAGAAACTACAAACTAGTTCACGAATGACCCGAAACGTCCACTGAGTAACCATTTCTTAGACGGACGTTACGTTTCTGGACTCCATCTATGTCCAAGTTAACGATCCAGTTCTTCTAGGGTACCTCGTCCTTTACCGTTGGGAGAGGTCATAAGAACGGACCCTTTAGGATACCTAAAGGATACCAGTCTCCACGGACCAACTGACACCGGGTACCCAAAAGTCTCAACCCGTACTGACTCGACGATTTTTGTTATTATCTCACGAATTGTTGACTACTTGAGACACATGTTAGAGACGTCGTGATCTCCGGACAGTAAGTCGTAACCAGGGTCGGTGAACAAATACCAAGTCACACTTGTTAAAGAGAGGGGTTTTCGGAACGTTGTTACAATCCTTAACTCCTCACATGGTAATCAACCTAAAACCTGTAGTCCCTGTCAGTCCTCAACTCACAAAGGTAACATTGTAAAAGTCGTAGATTTTATCCATACCACTGTGGTACTCTATGGTCAGCTCTAATGTATCTAGACGTTTCACTACTTTTCAACCCCCTTTTAAGATAAATTGACGGGAGTAATGTATAAACCGTATGAGAGAACTTAAATTCCTCTCTCATAACTAAGTATCAGTCGAGGTATGACTTACTTAAAAAGATGAATTAAAAGGCACTTTTCGGTGAAAGTCAGAATCGATTTCGTGGGGACGGTAAAAGGGAGGATTACAAGGTCAGTGTACCACCAAGACTTGACAAGTACGAACGAAGACATGTAACACTGAGATTTATACGTTAGATAAGACGACAAACAGAACGACCGTTTGTGAATAAGTAGGAAATTCTACGACGAGATGACAACTCAGAAGATACTTAATTAAGACTGGGGTGTGTAAGGATCTCCACTTTAATAAATTTAATGTCACAAAAACTTCAATAAAGGTCCAGGGAGATTTTCGTAGAATGACACACACAAAATAATCAAATAGATATACAGAGAAACATTATTTATATCACTATAAGACTCGTCTCTCTAATATCGTAGAAATAAAGAGATTGGATTGTGGGTCGTGTCACCAACTATTTAGAACCCAAATAGTAATTAGATACCAAAACTAATACACTTCTTACTAATTATTGAGCTACTTACTTATTGTCGTTATTGGTCTTATTTCAGAAAAAAAAGGACAAAGATATCGGGTCTAGAATTAAACTTGTTCTAACTAGTTTACCGGAATCAAAATCGTTTTACTTATAAGAAACTTAAACAATGTATTAAAAGGTTAAAAGGTTTTACGAACCGTAATTTATGGTAGGTTAATTTATTAAATTCGTCGAAAATCGATATAATTCCTTACTTAGACATCGTTATCAAAAACTCAACGATGTAACGGTTTCTTTGATGATCATAAAGAATCGTTAAGACATTGGTATACGACGAAACATTTTCGTAAGGTCTCATAAAGACGAGATGTCAAGGTCTCCAACGTCTGGAAAGGTAGAGACTCCGTTCTTATTCTTAAGTAATTCGTAAAGTCGAACGAAATACCGATAGGTTACCGTCGGGTGAGGTCACGAGAGCGGACCTCTTAGGGTACCTGCCTCCTCGGACCACCCGACGTCAGGTACCCCAGCGATTCTCAGCCTGTGCCTGTGTTGACTCGCTGAAGTGAAAGTAGGGAACCTCTTCCTTTACCGTTGGGTGTGGTCACAACAACGGACCTCTTAGGGTCCCTGACCCCTCGGACCACCCGACGGTAGATGCCCTGGTGTGTCTGAGCCTGTGTGGACTTCACTGAATCGTCGTCGTACGAATACTTTCACTTTCAGTGAGTCAACAGAGACTGAATGTTGGGGTACTCACCTGATGTGTCAGGTACCTTAAGAGGTCCAGTCTTATGATCTCACCCATCGGAAAGGCAAGGGGTCCCTTAGAAGGGTTGGGTCCCTAGCTTGGGTCCAGAGGACGTAACGTCCGTCTAAGAAATGGACGAGTCGGTGATCCCTTCGGAGTTTTGACGAATTTATGATTATACCGATCTACTAAACCCCCTCGAAAGTTTTGATAGAAAAATAAAAGGTTAAGGGTCATAGGGTTTGTTATTACGGATTTATACATGACAAAGAAGGTGACAAAAAATAAAGTAAAGGGTAATTTTGTTATACACGGAGTTTCATCTTAAGTCTATCGAACTAATACTACTGTATTAGTAAAGGTATCTTTGGTTAATACTACACTTGTCCTGACTTTGAAGTTATCCTCTTACTTGTCGTCCTTGACAACTTAAGGTTACTTCTAAAAATAAACACGTAATAATATATATCTTTGGTCTTTGGTCCTCTCCTGTTCTTCTTTAGTCGTTTACGCGACTCATTTTGTACTAAATGCACGATCCTTTATTTAACAAAATAATTAACGAGATCATATCAAAACGGACATAAATCTTAATACTAAATCCATTAAAACTACCGTCTAGCATAACCTTTCATCCTTCTTACCCCTGAAACAGTGGGATTCTGGAAACCTTCATAAAGTCTTCGTGTCAAACTTCTGGTTAACAGTCCAGGTTTGGTAAGTAAAACCTTTACTTCTTTACTTTCGGACCTCCCATGTCTATTGAACGACATCCGATCTGTTCATCAGTCACCGTCTTGGTCTTATTCTTGATTTAAAAAATCCCGAAAAAAAAAGGACAGTCAAAAGACTCAAATTTTATACCTTTATAAGTAAAAGTATTTACAAAAGGTACAGGTTTGGTGAATTACGATCTTTGGACTCCCGAAGGTAAGTTATATTTCCACCTTTTACATTAGACTCTAATTTCGTGTCGAGTTGTGAAACATAACAAATTTAGACATATTTCTTAAACAAGGATATTATAAACCTATGTATGAAGGTAATCAACTTTCGAAAAGTTATAAAAACTATGATCGTTTCATTTTGTATCGGAAATATCTTTAGTCCTTTTGCAAATTTTATCAGACAACATGATATCAATGTATTAGAATTTCATTTAAGTGAATAAAAAGATATAACCCTTTTATATTAAATTTTCCATATTATCAGTTTAGTTCCCTTGATACGTTATTTATACGTAAACATATATCAATATACATATATTATATATTAGGTATATAGTATATCAGACGGACAAAAAATCTTATACACACAGATACAAATATATTTGTTTTACTTTTGATCATGTAGAGTTTTGAACAAGGTCGTATTAAAAACAATATACGTTAAAAACAGAATCCGTGACGAAAATCTTCGTAAATAGTTAAGTATTCTAATACACTTAGACGAGGTAACTACTTAAATTTAAACCCCCTGAGATTTTTCTCGGTTATTACTATAAGTAGAAACTCCTTGTAGTTATATATAATGGAAAAGTAGTCGTTGTCCTATTTCAAAATATTGAATTAAGAAGTGTTTAACATGAATGAAATGAGTGAACTAATTACTTTATACACTTTTGGAACTTCATAAGGGAGACCTTGACCCTGTCAGTTATTAAACTATACATTGATGTACATGTGTGTATAAAGCAACATGGTCTTTTTTCTTTTATTAATTCATCAATTGAATGGATCAAATTTCGTAGGAGTCTAATAAATAATCGGAAGAAATACTACTCTTAATAGATAATGAGGAGAGACCCCTTAGTATGTCACCTTAAATGTACATCAAAGTATAAATAACAACATAATAAGTCTAAAATCATAATTATGTAAAATCAATTTCTTAGGTATATATAGACTATTTTCTACTAATATTTCTAAAAACAGAAGTGAAGACCGAAACCTAAGTTCTTATTAAAAGGAAAAATAGCAAGGGAAGATCCAAAGACTGATAAATTGTCTACGTTAAACAGACTAAAAGTATGTACACACATTATTACCTGGTATCATGGACAGGCCTTTGAGACATGAACTATGAGTAAACTGTCGGTTCCGGAAACTGAAGGAATCCCTTATACTTAGTCATATCAGATGACAAAACGTTAGGTTCTACTGTTTTTTTTTTTTTTTCTTTCTTTCTTTCTTTACGACAGTAATCGGATCTTACCTAAATTCGTTTATCCATCGACTCTTTTCCTCTTTTCCTCTCTATATGGGTAAACTTACGTCTCAAGGTTTCTTATCGGTCCTCTCTATTCTTTCGGAAGAAGTCACTAGTCACGTTTCTTTATCTCCTTTTCTTATGTCCTACGAGCCCGACCACGTGACCCTACTGGGTCTCCCTACCATACCCCTCCTTCCTCCCTCCCCCCAAGTCCTACCCCTTGTGTACATGTGGGCACCACCTAAGTACAGTTACATACCGTTTTGGTTATGTTATAACATTTC
>SJYO01033645.1:10765959-10790974 GCA_006410555.1 Capra ibex
AGTAATCGGATCTTACCTAAATTCGTTTATCCATCGACTCTTTTCCTCTTTTCCTCTCTATATGGGTAAACTTACGTCTCAAGGTTTCTTATCGGTCCTCTCTATTCTTTCGGAAGAAGTCACTAGTCACGTTTCTTTATCTCCTTTTCTTATGTCCTACGAGCCCGACCACGTGACCCTACTGGGTCTCCCTACCATACCCCTCCTTCCTCCCTCCCCCCAAGTCCTACCCCTTGTGTACATGTGGGCACCACCTAAGTACAGTTACATACCGTTTTGGTTATGTTATAACATTTCTTTAATCGGAGGTTAATTTTATCTATTTAAATATAAAATTTTTTACTTACCCTTTCTGATCACTGTAGAAGTTCTTTTAATCTATATCGTTCCCTTATAAAGTACGTTTCTACCCGAGTTAGTTCCTGTCTTTCCATCCCTGGATTGTCTTTGTCTTCTATAATTCTTCACCGTTCATATGTGTCTTCTTGACATGTTTTTTCTAGAAGTACTGGGTCTATTAGAGCTATCCCACTAGTGAGTGGAACTCGATCTGAAGGACCTGACACTTCAGTCCACCCGGGATCCTTAGTAGTGATGTTTGTTTCAATCGCCTCCACTATCTTAAGGTCAACTCGATAAAGTTTAGGACTTTCTACTACGACACTTTCACGACATGAGTCATACGGTCGTTTATTGTGGTCATCGAAACATACCTACACTCTCAACCTAACAATTTTTTTCGACTCGTGGTTTCTGAACTACGAAACTTGACACCACAACCTCTTCTGAGAACTCTCAGGGAACCTGACTCCCTTTAGGTTGGTCGGGTAGGATTGCCTTTAGTCAGAACTGTCAAGTAACCATCCTAACTACAACTTCGACTTTGAGGTTATGAAACCGGTGGACTACGCTTCTCGACTGAGTAAACTTTTCGGGGACTACGACCCTTTCTAACTTCCGTCCTCCTCTTCCCCTGTTGTCTCCTACTCTACAAACCTACCGTAGTGGTTGAGTTACCTGTACTCAAACCCATTTGAGACCCTCAACCATTACCTGTCCCTCCGACCCGTACGACGTCAGGTACCCCAGTGTTTCTCAGCCTGTACTGACTCACTGACTTGACTTGATCACAGGATCTACGCGTTAACTTATAAGTTTAATGTCGTGGGAGACTTTGGAATCGACTTATATATGAACATAGTATCACCTCGACTCTAAAACACCATAAACTCACTTAGGTACGAAGACTATAAAATGAAAATTTAAGAAGTTCACACACACCTGAATCAGTGAATCAGTACAGACTAAGACATACTGGGAAACTTGACATCGGGTGGTGCCAGATAGTTACTCTTCTAAAAAATCCGTTCTTATGACCTCACCCAACGGTAAAGGAAGAGGTCCCCTAGAAGGACTGGGTCCCTAACTTGGACGTAGAGGATACAGAGGAACCTCCGACTAAGAAATGGACGACTCGGTATACCCTTCGGGTTTAATTAGTTCTCTAGAATGGAAATAACGTATAACACAATAGACACTAAATAAAGACTTACCAATTGAATAATTTGGGATTATATTAAAATCCCAGAAGTTTCTCTCATAGTAAAGTATCCAGAGTATTTTCGAAAACAAAGGTGACAATCATAGCAAAACAAAAATTATTCCTAATTTTCAATCTATAAATTTATAAGACCTTTGAGAACAAAAAACAAGTATACCCTCATAAAACGAATAACTTAACTTTATTGGGTACAAGTTTACAAAATGACTTGGAATCGGTCAGAGAATGTGATAAACCCACATACACCCTTGAAAACTTTATAGTCCTGTTGACCCTTCCGAACAAAGTAGAGGTGAGAAGGTTGACCATACTTTCGGTCAGTCTACCAATTATTAGTATTTTTATCTTAGGTGACCTTTATTCGAACGACACCTTACAAGAGAGGAAAGGTTACAGAGTACAGTCAACCGATCGAGTTATAGTCAACTGAAGGTCACTATATAAAAGTTATAAAAGTTTCATTTTCTGGACTAGAAAAAACCACACACCCACACTCATTACAAAAAGTTCAAAATCTCCCCCGCTGACCGTATGGGAACCCGTCTTAGAGGGAATGACGCTGAAACACAAAGACGAATAAGAGGAGGACGGAGTCTTCAGCACCGTCGAGTAGTCTTGAGATAAGTGTCATTAACCACTTTAGAAAAACCTTAGGAAGTCCGACATATTTACAGTTTACAACGACAATAGCGGTAATAATTACCTTGAAGCTCAGCTTTACCTCCCCCTTCCTTCCCGAACTGACATAATTGTACGTAACTGACGCATAACTGACGTTTCTTCTTAACATAGACGTCCTTCTTTCGAGGTAAAGGTACTAAATCATTCGTTAACTCTCTGTCGTTAGACCGATTTATCTTTCCTTACTAAACGAGAAATTGTTCGTCAATCAAGATGGACGCTCGTTTTTATTGACAGAAAGAGGGGACATACTTAGATGAAGACCAAAGAACGGAGTACTTGATGTAGTCCCACACGGTATTCTTTCTTTAGAATTATTTGGGTCGTCAAAAGAATAGAGTAAGAGGAACATGGGTAACTTATATACACTCTGGGTTTCTTATTTTTTATTACACTTCCTCTATGTCCCTCACTTTCTTTTGTAAAAAGAACTTTTTTTAAATATATAAATATGCATGTATAAATCCCGAAGGGACAACGGCGATCACCATTTCTTGGACTAACGGTTACGTTCACTGAATTTTCTCTCCGTCCAAACTAGGGACCCATCCGTTCTGGGGGACCTCCTCCCGTACCGTTAGGTGAGATCATAAGAACGGACCTCTTAGGAGACCTGTCTCCTCGGACCGCCCGATGTCAGGTACCCCAGTGTTTCTTAGTCTGTGCTGACTCAATGATTTGTTGTTAGTTGATATATATGTATATCAACTAACAACAACAAATCAAATATATATATGTATATATATGTGTGTATATATAAGAGAGATATATACACACACACATACACACTTATGTATGTATATATATACTTATGTATACATAATAAGTATATATACATAAGTATATATACATGCATGCATATATAAGAGTGTGTGTATGTGTGTATTCACCGAATAAAGTAAGGTCCTTAGAAAACCGGAAATGACCGTATGTATATATACATATATATATATATATATATATACATATATATATATATATATATAAGAGAGAGAGAGACACACACACACATACACACTTATGTATGTATGTATGGATGGATGTATGTATGTATATATATATATATATATACATCTATATATGTGTGTATGTGTGTGTGCGTATTCACCGAAGAAAGTAAGGTCCTTAGAAAACCGGAAATACACACACATATATATATATATAAGAGATCCCCGAAGGGACCACCACGTCTCCAATTTCGCAGACGGACGTTAAACCCTCTGGACCCAAGCTAGGGACCCAGCCCTTCTAGGAGACCTCTTCCTTGACCGTTGGGTGAGGTCATAAGAACGGACCTCTTATGGTACCTACCTCCTCGAACCACCCGATGTCAGGTACTCAGCGTTTCTCAGCCTGTGCTGACTCGTTGAAGTGAAAGTGAATATAAGAGAGAGAGATATACACACACATACACACTTATGTGTGTGTGTATATACTCATGTACATAAGTATAATAAGTATACATACATACATACATAGATAAGTGTGTGTGTCTGTGTCTGTATTCACCGAATAAAGTAAGGTCCTTAGAAAACCGGAAATGACCGTATGTATATATATATATATATAAGAGAGAGAGATACACACACACACACATACACACTTATGTATGTATATATATATATATATACTTATGTATACATACATAATAAGTATATATACATAAGTATATATACATACATACATACATAAGAGTGTGTGCGTGTGTGTATTCACCGAATAAAGTAAGGTCCTTAGAAAACCGGAAATGACCGAGGGACCGTAGGTAGATCGTGTACAGTTGTGATTCGCCTGAGACCACCTCAGAAATTACCCCTGTGCTGCACAGAAAACAGTCCTCTCCTTTCCGAAGTAAGAGACATAATCAGATGATAAGAAATTTCTTTTACCTTCACCCTTTTTACTTACGGTCCAGTCTCGGTAGATACACAACACTGTTTGTGAAGTCAAACACGTGAAAGCCTACTAATATGTAATGTGACTTATCGAGAATTAATAAATTTTACTGAAAATGGAGTAACAATATCGGGCATATACTAACTCAGGAACGAGATTTACGGTTCAAGAAAACAAAGGTCCTCCCACCTCACTCAAATCTACAGTTCACCTCTACCGTCTTACATTAAACTGTCCCTCTTCCCTTGATCCGTAAGTAATTAGTAGGTATATTACCACGAAATCATATCGTTGTCTATGGTGAGAAAAAGAGACTTAGTATAAACTAAAATAAATAAACGGTCAAACCGGTTGGTGTCTGAGTCATTAAGATTTCTTTAAGATTTCTTTGACCGAAACTCTTCAAGAGAAATTCACTACTCTACTACCTCACAAGAAAACACTAGTAGATTATAAATAGTAGGTATAGAACATAAACCGCATTACTCTTGGTACGAAAAACACTTGACTCCAAAGTCGGACTCGTAGAGTTCTTTGATGACCCGTTTGGACTTATTAAATCATTTTGAGAGTAAAAGAGAGATACATTTCTCCTTTAAAATCGTAAATCGAATCACAACAATAATTTATTTGATTATATAGGTCTCCCGAAGGGACCACCGAGTCACCATTTCTTACGTAGACGGTTCCACCCTCGGTGCTCCAGTTAGGGATCCAACCTTTCTGGGAACCTCATACTTTATCGTTGGGTGGGGTCACAAGAACGGACCCTTGAGGGAACCTCTCTCCTCGGACCGTCCGACGTCAGGCACCCCAGAGTTTTCTCAGACTGTGTTGACTGATTTGTCATTATATACACCCTCGTAAATGTATTACGAATCGGAATTGTCCATGGTTATTTATAACCAAGAAAAAAAGTCGTACTTTACGGTAATACCTGAGACATTGTGGGTGAATTTTTGTTACTGGGTAAGTGACAATGTCTCCTGGGTAAGCGAAATTGTCCCAGTAGGAAACCGTCTTGTTACCGTCGTAAAATATAATGACACATACAATTCTTTCTCGTCTGTACACAAATGGTCAAGAGATACACCGGAGCTCACACTACGATTCCCGTTGACTCATGTGTCTATCGTAATTGTTCTTTGTCACTGATGTCAAGTACAAGACTGACCACCGTTAAACGAGACCCAGAGGTGAGTACCGATGTACAACTGCAAAGATTATTTCATTACGAAACTGAACGTTCGGACGAATCTTTATACATAACCTATGAAACTAATTCTACGATAATCTCACTACTTATCGTAGAGATTATGAGTACTTAAATCTAATCACGATTATCTTACCAATCTTTTTGTTTCCGATCGGTTTCACTTATAAATTTGGACCTCTAAAAATATCACTTTACTATTTAAATATATAAACCTTACTACCTAAAAACATTCGAGGGAATAGAACGATGTATCAAACAAATACTTCGTTTGCGACAACTTCTTCATTAGTTCCCTACAAAGGTGAAATTAGAAATTAAAAAATTTTTTTTAGAAGTAAAGTTAGATGAAATAGAAATTGAAAGTGAAACCATATTTTTGACATGTGTCAAAATTCTCGAAGTCTCACTACTATTACGGTATTTTAAGTGTTTAACCTTTGTATGTTAAGACACTGAAATATATTCAAATATCTTAACATATTGGTGACCATGTTAGATCAAATATTTTTAAAGTTCGTGAGATTTTAAAGGAAGTATAGAAAAAAGTTAATAAGGAGTGAGGATGGGAGATGGGACCTGTTGTGACTAAACACAAACACAGACACTTAAACGGAAAAAACACATGTAAAGTATATTTACCTTAGTAACTTATACATCAGAAAATGCGACCTGATGAAAATGAATTTATAAAAACTTTCAGTAAGGACAACTTAGTACATAGTCATTGGGTAAGGAAAAATAACGACTCATCATAAAATAAAACACATAGTACGAAAAAAAGAGAATAACTAACCCGAAAACCACAAAATATGTCCTTGTGAACGGGTTGGGTTCCATTATTTCTTAAAGAGAAGTCCAAAGAAGACCTTGAAAACTATTAAAATCAAGAATAAATCCACACGTTAGTTGAAACACAATTACAGACATATGACACTCCATATCCAGATTCAAATGCAAACGGTACACCAGCATGTTAATATGGGTTTGATAGATAATCTTTCTGATTCTAAAGGATTAAGTCACCAGAACCGTCGAAACAGTTTTGTATTAACTGAGATTGATAATTCTAAAAGAAAACTTGAGAGTGTTAACTGAAAATACGGATAGGATCTTTGTGGGACGGAATAATAACACCGAAACATAATTCATCATTTTAGACCATTTTTTTTTTTTTTTTCACAGGGGATTGAAATAAGAAAAAGTTTTAACAAATCGATCGGAACCAGAGAGTGTAAAAATACATTGAAAATCCTTACCAAACAGTCAAGGAATTTTTTTTTTTTCGCATAATCCTAAAGTTATCCCTATCGTCACGTAGACATCCAGGTAAAACCTTCTTAACAGTAAAATTTTAATAACTTATAAAACCGAGTACTTGTACCTTATAAATAAATAAATAAATGCTAGAATCCTGAAGGGACCACCGAGTCTGTCATTTAGCAGACAGATGTTACACCCTCTGGGCCCAAGTTCGGGACCCAACCCTTCTAGGGGACCTCTTCCTTTACCGTTAGGTGAGGTCATGACAACGGACCTTTTAGGGTACCTGTCTCCTCGGACCATCCGATGTCAGATACCCCAACGTTTCTCATCCTGTGCTGACTCGTTGAAGTGAAGAAATGCTAAAATAGATTAAATAGATTAGTTTTATATTTTGTTAAAATATCGAAAGTGACATGTTCGGAACACGAAGCAAACAGTCTACAGAAGGGGTCGTCAAATAAGAAAATTCATATAGTATTCACTATACCAAAAGAAGTAAAGTAAAATACCAAAAAACAACGATCACATATCTCCATGTTGACTAAAAATATATGACTAGAATATAAAACGTTTTAACGAAACGAACAATCAAGACTACCTAAACGCACACACACACAAATACACACCTACGGAACCCTAAAGGATACTAGGACATCCTAGTAAAACAGACATTTATTTACATCACCATGAAGAAAATGAGAGACCTATAGAAAATACATACGTGAAAGAGACTAACGTAATCTCGTAACTTGTAGAGGAAGTAAATTCTGGGACAAACATTCACAATATCTTTCACTTAGCAATCAGAAAGGAATTTGACTCATAAAGACACATAACCAAGTCATATATGTACCGAAGGGTCCACCGAGTCACTATTGTGTAGACTGACGGTTACGTCCTCGGTGTCCAAGACAGGGACCTAGTCCTTCTAGGGGACCTCTTCCTTTACCGTTGTGGAGGTCATAAGAATGAACCCTTTAGGGTACCTGTCTCCTCGGACCACCCGATGTCAAGTGTCCAGTGTTTTCTCAGTCTGTGTTGAATGTTGATTTGTCGTTGGTGTTTATGTAAAACATAAAAAAAGTGCCATTAATTTCTTACTACCAATAGGGACAACTTATTCTGAGGTTACTGAACTGTAGGGTATCTTTACTAATTTCAATTAAAAGAAGTCCATTGGTTCGTAACTATTTCTTATTGTTCCAGTCAAGAAAATTTTTAGTATTTAGACGAAAGGATTAGATCACACATTGGACAACTAAGTCTAGACAGAAACCATAGGCTATTGACGACATCTAAAATTTCAGTAGTATGGTTTGCATTAGAGTTATATTTTATATCTGGGTTTTCCCCCTCCCATATCTTATAACCGGAATCTCAAATAAAATTTTTACAAGAACTTAAGCAAAAATCTTCATTTAAAAGACCCTGAAGGGACCGTCCGGTTGCGAATTCTTACGTTTCCTACATCCAAACTAAGGAGTATCCCCTTGATTCTAGGGTGTACGGCGTCTCGTTGATCCGGTGCACAGTGTTGAAGACTCGGGAGCACGACGTTGTTTTCTAGGGTGCACTGTGTTGTGTCGGTCTATTTAAATTTTTTCTACATTTCGTAAAGACCTAGGAGGAGGGAAGAGTATCTCGAACTGACTCTTATCCTTTTTCTACAAGTTGAAGAAGAAGCATTATTATGACCATCATACTACTATTACAAATTTCGAAATAAACTTTTGGTGACGAAATAATATCAGTCTATATTATATAGTTCATTTTAAAGAACTCGTGGATGAATGTATAACTCAGTCCGTGACATATAAATTCTCACCTCCCTTTTCAGGGATTGTAGATCCTTAAACATTAGGAACCTCTCTTGTCTTTTAATTTAATATCGAGTCACTCAACTCACGGTACTCGTGTCAAAAGTCTCTACAATACCTATATCGTCTTCCTATCGTAGACCTGAAACTGAAGGATTAAACAAATTCGTTCTGATGGACCTACAGTGGCAGTGTCCATTCCACCCTCTCTTTACGACTCTCTTCATTGTAGATAAGACATGAAAGATATTCAATCCGTAACTAATTCCGTAAAATACATCCGTAAAAGTATCGAAATTCTTCTCTTCTTAATTGTTTTGGTTTAGGACTCAGGGTCCACTGTATTAATTGAACCTACTCAAAGACTATACTTGTGGACACACACGTCTCCACCTGTCACATGACAGTCCTCCCGTAGCTTCACTTCTAACCACTATTAATGTTTCTGTAATATATCCTAGAAATAATTCAATATTACTATCATTCCTTTCAACGTTCGGTGTGGATACTGTGACCGTCACCCTTGTCTTTCTTCCTATAACAAGGTCCGCACTAAGCTCAATCGTAACCATTGTCAACCTCTCACTTTGACTTAAACGTCATATTCTGTCAGTTTTTTCTAAGGGTCCAAAGAAAGAACCTGCGTAACCACCTAACAAGAACAACAAGTGACTCATTTTTAGAAGTCCTCTTCCTCGTCTTAAATCCCCTCCTACTATAGTCTCTGGTCTTTCATCTAAAGGAGGTATTTTACGAATTCCAGAATAATTAGTACGTCAAGAGCGTGGTTTCACATCAAGTTGATTTTGTTCATCTAACTCAGGACGGTTTTATTGGGGGTTTGTTATGTAGTATAGATAGACCCAGTGACTCTAAGTCCATACGTAATCTTCCAAGACTTTTTAACGAGAGTCTAAAGAAATATATAAATTTTTTTTTTTATCAGGAACCTCTTTGTACCAGAACTTTTGAAAAAAAAAAAGGAAAGGGTACTTTTTCTTATTACCTCCTCTCCCTATCAAGTCTATCGACTGTGAACCTAAAGGGGAGTCAATCTATTTATAACACAGTCAAAAGACGGATCACGTCTGTGAGACCGCCCGTTCACGAGACTTACTCCGTTTCTGAGCTAGTCCAACCGATAAGATCGAGAGCTAGAAGTAAATAATGTGGTGATGTTAAATAGAATCTTGACTCTGTCGACAGTAATACGATCCGAACCTAATGTGATTGACGACATCTGTTCTGAGTCTCCCTTTTTCCTTTGTCGTCAGAGTCGAAGACGTGACACCAGGTAGGTCGTGATAGTCTGAAAAGAAGGTCTATAACAGTACTTTCTTGACGCTCATAAGGTGGATATACTACTCTCGGTAAAAGTTCTGAAAGTGTTAGTTGAGACCTACATTATAAAAAAGTTCTTCATACTACTACTTTTTTAGAGTTTGACGACAAACCTTTGATCAAGAAAACCTGAAGAGTTGAAATTTGAGTAAAATTTCAACAAAAGATCCGGATCTTTAGGGACTCATACTCATATACATTGATTTACCAGAAGATCCTAAATGGAATTACCACCTTTTAAAAATTGTCAACTATAACAGGTATATCACGATAAGATAGGAACTCATACTACGATTGTTATCACTGAGATAAGTACTTACACCGACTTTTTATAGAAAGAGAAATCAGCGATTCATCACAGGCTGAGAACACTGGGGTACCTGACATCGGACGGTCTGAGGAGACAGGTACCCTAAGAGGTCCGTTCTTATGACCTCACCCAACCGTATTAAAATAACTGTACACTTAATATCCACTAAGGATTACACTAAGGTTAACGGCGGTAAGACTTGGGAACGAAACGTACGTTGTACTGTCGGTGGAGAGTTTACTTTTGCTTTTCCGTTCTTTTGAAGTCTTTCTCATCAAACATTTCTCGGAGGATTATAGACAATACTTAGACACTGTCAAACCCTGTAGACCAAATCCAAAAGTGTAAACGGGAACCCGTTGAAGATGACACAAACGACGAAAATCTAGAGTTACCTTTCGACTCTCACTTTAGGTCGTTAGACAGGTGTGTGTCTACGTCTCTCTGACATTATAAGAGGGAAAATGTAAAGTCGAATAGGATCAACGGAGATCACCGGATTTCTATTCCTGGACGGTAAAGGTAAGGGTTTTCCTCGTCTACTATCAGGTATACACATTGTGAAAATTTCAGTGTCGTTCGGAGTTGAAACTAGAGAAACTCGAAAGGAACCATGAAATCGTCTACGTTCGCAGACAGTAGAACAAGTTCATTCACCGCTGAGAAAAGCATAACCCTCAAGTTTTCCCCAGACGAATACAAAAATGAAAGTGACATTGAGTAAAACGTAATTTAGTAAAACTAATGGACACACCTTTCGTCGGATATAAGATTATTCCTTCTATAAATTAATAATCAAAGTGACGACCCTTCATTCTTTACATCCAGTAAAGAGACAACTTGTGTGTATTAGTTTATCTCGACTATCTTCAGAACGAAAATATTGTTCTAGGGAAAAGAACCACAAATAGACTGTTGGTCCACCTGATCTCAATTTCTCCTACCACGTCCAGTTGGTTACGTGAATCGACTACCGTAAGGGTGACTTCAACCGTCTTACCATCGTTGTCCTCAGTTAAAATTACTCTCACCGTGAGGAACCTTTCCTGGACCCGGTACGTAATAGTCGAGACCTTTCTTTTCCGTTTTTCCTTCGGTCTTTCCTTTACTTTCGTAATACCCACTGTACTCTTCTGTCTGAGGTCACCTCTCGTTAGTCCCGAGAAGACCTTTTTGTAAGTTCGTAATGTTTCTGTCCTTAATAACTAGGGGTATCCGTTAGTCTTGACTCATATATGTTTTTTTAGACGAATCTTTTGTCCTAGAACCCCTTTCCGTACATCACATTGTCTCCTTTCTTCCTCAACACGATACCTAGGGTTGTAAGTGATCCCACTAGACTGGAGAATATAGTATAGGATTGTACCAACCGATTGGTAGGTTCAACTGGTTTAAAATGGGGTGTACTTTACTACTTGAGAGTCTATAACTTCTTTATGAAACTCTTTAAACTACCCTAAATTTTTAACTTAAAATTCTACGAACGTACTACTTTCACTTCTTTACACGAGAGATATATATGTATACAGAGAGACAGAGACAAAGAGAGAAAGAGAGAGAGAGAGAGATGTGTGTGTGTGTGTGTGTGTGTGTGTGTGTGTATAAACACACACATCCGATATAATTTCTATACAAGTTATGTTATATAATGTATACAAGATATGATGTATAAGAAAGAGCCAGACCCTATATCCCAGAAGGAGATAAGAAAGACAAAGGGAAGGGTGAAGTAAAAGAAGAGAAAAAAGTCACGTTTGTAAAAACGTCTCTTGTCCAAGGTCTCTACACAACGTTTGTCTATCAATTGACTTTCGAAGAGAACGGGAAAACACGGAATTAGAAACTAATAGGATTACAACCGTTAATGTCATAAGGTAATAGATGTCTTCGACGAAAATACTACTCACTTTTAATTTTACACACGACCCTACAAACGGAAGTCTCAGAGTAAGAAGAATATATTGTGGAATAGTGGATGTATAAAAACGTCGAATCTAACATCTCGTTTCCAAAAATAAAAGAATAGAGTAAACCTTCGAGACTTTGGTCGAACAACTTTCGTGATTCTTAGAATATTGTGAAATTATATCTCTTGGTTTTCGTTTCCAATATGACTTCCGATTCAAAGAAACGATTTCATATCAAGTGTTCTACAGTAACACACAGTCAACGAGTCAGTATAGGTTGAGAAACTTTGGGGTACCTGATATCGAGTGGTCCGAGAAAACAGGTACCTCAAGAGATCCGTTCTTATGACCTCACCCAGTGGTACGGGAGGAGGTCCCCTAGAAGGGTTGGGTCCCTAGGTTGTGTCCAGAGGGTGTAATACCCGTCTAAGAAATGGTAGACTCGGTGGTCCCTTCGGGTAAAATAATCATCATCATGATGACGACAATAAATAATTCGAAAGTATAACTACACAAGGTTTCAAAATATATTGATGTAGGTAAGATATTTATTTTTCTGAAACTCAGTCTCTTAATTTCAGTCTGTCGACTCAGTGTATTGATTATCAAATACTTTGATCCTGTTTTTGAACAATACGTACTAAATTTTGGGATACGTAAACGGTAATGTGTGAAAACGATGTTTAACCTTGATTATTTTCTTCACACTTAGACAAAAGGGTGATGTAAACCGTAAATAACTTAAACCTTCCAATATTGTATTCGATTGTTTTCTATATTTGTTAATGTACGATTGAACTCGTTATGCACGTTTCGTTATCGTTCTCTTTTCTATCATTTAATTTATTCTCTCTTTTCAATGTATATCCAACCTTAATTTGATTCAGAGTAATCCTTAATAACGGAATAAGACTTTCCCGGTATATGTTGTCGAAGATATACAAACAATATCTTCACCCATATAAAATATCGTTAATCATCATAATGATTAATTGTAAGATCGTTTCACCTATAAAAGGAGGGATCGAATGTGTGCGTCTGCAACATTGGGTCTCCCTTACTCGTCGGACGGATTTCACCTACTGGTAACTATATAAGTAGATTTTATATAAACTATCTAAGGTATACTATACGGGACATACATGATCCGAGACTCCTTCGTCAACAGTTATTCTATCAGTTCTAAGGACAGGAGTTCTTTGAGTGTAAGGATACTCCCTTCTGTCAAATCTTTAATAATTTGTATTATCGGGATTTTATCTTGTTCTACTTCGGTATCATCGCACTTATAAAGTTAAAATTTATTAGAATCGATGACACTTCCTTTACTTCATTCCTTAATATTATCACTGGTTTGAATCTCGAGTACTTCCCTCTTCTACTAGACCACGAAACCTGTTATCTCAACCCGTTCCGGAAAAAATCTTCCAGTGTATACCTCACTCGAGTGACTCTTCTTTTCTGAATCCGTTCTTTTTAGGGAACTCTTTCGTGGAAGGTCTACCCTCTTCCGGGTCGAGTTTATGGGTCTTCTTTCTTAGTCTCAGGGTGCGATTCCTTGATTTTATTTAAGTTCTAAAGATTTCGTGTCTTGTTCCAACCTCTTCTGCTGTTTCCAGACTAACGTATCTCGGAGAGTCTTGTACTCTTCTCAAAATTAAAATAAGATACACTTTGTCCTTCTGTAGACTTCTAAAGAGGTATATTTACCTATTCTACTACAGTATATTCACAAATCCTTTTTTTAATGAGACCGAATATTTCGGTACACATCCCTATGTCCCTAGTAAATCCACCGGTGTCATCGTTACGTTTCTTCGATCCTACTACTAAACCCGGTCTCACCAATCTCACCTAAACTCCTCTCAACCCACTTACACAAAACCTTTGTGTTGATTTTCCCGTATAACTAAACTACACCCCTATTCCCGGTACATTCGAATACTCATTGATACTCATAAACGAGAATCAGTAAATGATTCTGATTCTATCCACAGTCACGGTAAATGACTCTTCTTCTTCCGCTCCCTTCGTCGTCTAACGTCTCGGCCCATCACTCTTGATCCCCAAGGTAAACCCTATCTTAATAAAACTTTACACACAAGTTATATATTACCCTTTATGACACAAATTACTTATTCAGATTGAAGTGTTCTATTTAGTCCCGACCTCTATCTTTAAACCGGTAGTCATGGTGAGGTCATGAGAACGGACCTTTTAGGGTGCCTGCTTCAATCGGACTTTCCGAAGTCAGATACCCCAGCGACTTCCAGTCTGTGCTGACTTGCTGAAGGGAAAGTGAAAAGTGAAAGTACGTAACCTCTTCCTTTACCGTTGGGTGAGGTCACAAGAACGGACGTCTCAGGGTCCCTGCCCTCTCAGACCACCCGACGGCAGATACGCCAGTGTGTCTCAGCCTGTGTTGTCTTCGCTGAATCGTCGTCGTCGTATGTCTATGATAAATTTTGGTACCCTCCCTGAAGGGACCACCAAGTCACCCATTCTTAGGTGTGAGGGTTACGTCCCCCGGTCCTAAGGTAGGGACCAACCCCTTGATCTAGGGTATACGACGTTGATTCTGGAACACATGGGGTTATTTATTTACATTTTTTTATTTATTCATTGTATTTTGGTATCCTGTGTCACTCTAATAGGAAGAATTCTCTCTCATACCTATTACTTGACTACTTATGAGGATGTATCTATGGGGATGTATTCTCACGAGGGTGTAAGAATGGAGTTTACCTGTTTCACTTTTAGTCCGTACAGGTTGAGAAAGTGGGGTACCTGATATGTCAGGTATTTTAAAAGGTCCGATCTTATGACCTCACCCATCGGAAAGGGAAGAGGTCCCCTAGAAGGGTTGAGTCCCTAGTTTGGGTCCAGAGGACGTAACGTCCACCTATAAAATGGTCGACTTGGTGTTCTCTTCGGGTTCTTATGACCTCCCCATCGCATAGGAAAGAGGTCGCCTAGAAGGACTCGGTCCTTAACTTTGCTCCAGAGGACGTAACGTCCGCCTAAGAAACGATTGACTCGATAGTCCCTCCTCGAGTGTCCCGTCCTCGAGTGTTTCCTCTGACTCTCCAACGACGACTTTGTTTTCCCTTTGGGTCTCCCTGTGTCTTCGGCTCTCTTCTTTCGTGCAGGGGTCCCCCTCTAATAAGTGGATATGGTTTACGATGACTTTCTAGTTCAGTGCACTCCCGTGTATTCACTTCTAACCTAATGAGGTGTGCGACCAGACCTTTAGTTACGACTCCGATCTTGTCCTTCACTCTTTTACCTTCAATACTTATCCCCGTTTGAAATATTTCTCTCAACGACACTTGTCTATGTATTCATTTACATCATCGACTCTTCCAAAGGTAGACTTTCTCTTTAACAAATTTAGAAGTTACTATTCAGAGTACTAAGGTTTATCAATGAAAAACGTAAAATTAGAGAGTTTTAAGATCCAGGATTCTCAAACTCTTTTCCTTATCTTCATTTTCGTAACGGAAGGATAAAGTCTTTCTTATCCTTAAACAAGTTCTTTAAACTTATGTAACTGATTGTCAGTGGTGAATGACTCTCAGACGAAACACTCTGTCCTACGGTCCTATACCCTTATACTTCTATTTACGTGAATAACTAAGTTTTATCTTTCAGATACCAGAGGCAGTGACACGTTTTCGAAAATTCAAATTAATCCAGGGTAAACAAATAAAAACAAAAAAAATAAAAGTAATGAAATCCTCCACCCAAATTTCCTAGAAGGACACTATAATATATCTCACTTCTTTCAGTCTTTCTGTTTTTGTTTATAAGATATAATACCTCATATATACCGTAGACCTTTTTACCTTGTCTACTTAGATAAAAGTCCCGTCCTTGTCTCTGTGCCCGTACACCGGTGTGACACCCCTTGTCACCATCCTACTTAATCCTCCGACTCTAACTGTATATATGTGATGGTACACGTTTTATCTATCGATCACCCTTGGACGATAGATAGATGACCTCTTCCGTTACCGTTGGGTAAGGTCACAAGAACGGACCTCTTAGGGTCCCTGCCCCCCCGGACCACCCGACGGCAGAGACCCCAGCGTGTATAGTCTGTACTGACTTTACTGAATCGATGTCGTCGTCGTCGATAGATAGATATCGTGTCCTTCGAGTCCAACCACGAAACACTACTGGCTCTACCCACTCTACCTTGTCTCCACCCTCCCTCCTGGTTTTCCCTCCCCTATATACATATGTATGTCGAGTAAGTCAAACGAAATGTCGTCTTTGATTGTGTTATCACATTTCATTAATATGACGTTAATTTTTTTTTCAATTTACTCTAGATGATTACAGTTCACGACAGGACCCACGTACGAGTCAGTGTGTCAACACAGGTTGATAAACTTTGTTGTACCCGACATCGGACTGTCTGAGGTTAGAGGTATTATAAGAGGTCCGTTCGTATGACCTCACCCAACGGTACATGAAGAGGTCCTCTAGAAGGGCTGGGTCCTTACTTTGGATATAGAGGTCACAGAGAACGTTACCGTCTACCCAAGTAATGGTTATTCGGTGGACCCTTCAGGGCATATGACTCACAACCTCAAAATTGTCACCTTGTTTATCAGTATTTTACAGGAAAGGAAATTCTACGGTAATCAGACTACCCTTCCTCTCTCAGTCACTCAAGTCAAGTCAGCAAGGCAGTACAGGTTGACACTCTTTGGTACCTGACGTCATACGGTCCGGAGGGACAGGTAGTGGTTGTGGACCTCGTACGAGTTTGAGTACGGGTAACTCAGTCACTACGGTAGGTTGGTAGAGTAAGAGATGACAGGGGAAGAGGAGGACGGAAGTTAGAAAGGGTCGTAGTACCAGAAAAGGTTACTTAATTAAGAAGTGTAGTCCACCGGTTTCGTAACCTCGAAGTTGAAGTCGTAGTCAAAAAGGTTACTTGTAAGTCTTGAGTAAAGGAAATCCTAACTGACCAAACTAGAGGAACGACAGATTCCCTGAGAATTCTCAGAAGAGGTCGTGGTGTCAAGTTTTCGTAGTCAACAAACTACGAGTCTAAACTAATACCAGGTTGAGTTTATAGGTATGTACTGATTACTTGTTCGGTATCGAAAGTGATATGTCTGTAAACAGTCATTTCATTAGAGAGGAAAAATTATATGACAGATCCATGCAGTATCGAAAAAGAGGTCCCTCGTTCACAGAATTCAAGTACCGACATTAGTGGTAGACGTCACTAAAACGTCGCGTTCTTTTATTTAGACAGTCAAAGGTAACAAAGAGGTAGATAAACAATACTTCATTACCCTGACTTACAGTATTAGAAACAAAAGATTTACAACTCAAAATCGTAAGTCGAAAAAGTGAGGGGAAAAAGTGAAAGTAGTTTTCCGAGAATTCAAGAATAAACGAAAGATGGTATTCTTTCGTATTTCACAGTAGACGTATAGACTCCAATAACTATAATGAGGGTCGTTAGAACTAAGGTCGAACACGAAGTAGGTCGGGTCCGAAAGTGTACTATATGAGACGTATATTAAAATTTATTCGTCCCACTGTTATATGTCGGAACTACATGAGGAAAGGGTTAAACCTTGTTTAGATAAAAAAGTGAAAACCAATATTGACAACGAAGAACTCGATGTATGTCCAAAGAGTCCTCCGTTCATTCCACCAGACCATAAGGGTGGAGAAATTCTTAAAAGGTGTCAAACAACGCTAGGTGTGTCAGTTTCCGAAAACACATCAGTCACTTCGTCTGTATCTACAAAACAAAACAAAACAAAAGACGTTAAAAGAACGAAAAAGATACTAAGTTGCCTACAACCGTTAAACAACAGACCAAGGAGACAGAAAAGATTTAGGTCGAACTTGTAGACCTTCAAGAGTCAAGTGTATGAGAACTTCAGATCGAACCTCTTAAAACTCGCAATGAAACGATCATACACTCTACTCATGTTAACACACCATCAAACTTGTAAGAAACCGTAACGGAAAGAAGCCTTAACCTTACTTTTGACTAGTAAAAGTCAGGACACCGGTGACGACTCAAAAAGTTTAAATGACCGTATGACACATGTCGTGAAAGTGTTGTAGTGGAAAATCCTAAACTTTATCGAGTCACCATAAGATAATGAAGGTGATCGAAACGAGTATCACTACGAAGGATTTCGGGCAAACTGAAGTGGGAAGTCCTACAGACCGAGATCCACTCACTAGTATCTTAGTACTAATAGACCCAGTACCTCTAGAAAAACACATCAAGAAGACACATAAAAACGGTGAAGATTTATAGAAGACGAAGGTAATCCAGGTCTGGTAAAGACAGGAAATAACACGGGTAGAAACGTACTTTACAAGGTAACCATCGAGGTCAAAAAAACTTCTCTAGACATCAGAAAGGGTAAGATAACAAAAGGAGATAAAGAAACGTAACTAGTGGCTTCTTCAGAAAGAATAGAGAGGAACGGTAACAAACCTTGTGACTTAAGTCTATCTATATAGAAAGAAAAAGAGGTAACGGAAAACGAAGAGAAGAAAAGAGTCTATAAATATTCCGGAACAGTATGTTGGTAAAACGGTAAAAAGTAAAAAAGAAGAACCCCTACTAAAACTACTGGTGGAGGACACGTTACAATACTTGGAGGTAGGTATCAAGAAATCCGTGAGATAGATGGTCTAGATTAAGGAACTTAGATAAAGAGTGAAGGTGACATATTAACGATCCCTAAACTAAATCCAGTACGGACTTACTAGATCACCAAAAAGGATGAAGGAAGTTAAATTCAGACTTAAAACGTTATTCCTCTAGTACTAGACTCGGTGTTTGTCGAGGACCAAGACAACACGATTGACACATCTCGAAGAGGTAGAAGTTGAGGTTTATTAATTAGTCAGACTAAAACTATAACTGGTAGACCACTACAGGTACACATCTCAGTATCAAACACAACAACCTTCTCCCAAAAACGATACTTGTCACGTAAGAGAACCGTTTTAAGACAATCGGAAACGGGACGAAGTAAAACATTAGGTTCCGGTTTGAACGGTAAATGGGGTCCATAGAGAACTAAAGTATGAAATCATAGGGTCAGGGGATACTAATTTTCCTGTAGAAAAAACCTACAATCAAGATCTTCCAGAATATCCCAAAGTGTCTTGAAAAGTTGAAGTCGAAGAAGTCGTAATCACCGACCCCCTATCTGAACCTAATGACACTATAACTTACCAAACGGAACCTTTACATGTCTCTAGTAAGACAGTACAAACTCTAACATGGGTTCATGACGTAAAACCTGAGAAGATAACTGATACTCCCGATGAGTTAAAGAAGATTCCTTAAGAACGGATGTCATCATCTATATTACCAGTAGACTTAATTTAACCGGTTAAGACCAGGTCAAATCAAGTGACTAAGGATTTTACTACTACAAGTGAAAACGGTAGAGGACAAATTGAAGAAGGTTAAATGGAACTAGGTACCTGGATTGTAAGGTCCAAGGATACGTTATAATATGAAATGTCGTAACCTTAAATGAAGGTAGTGGTTAGTGTAGGTGTTGACCCGTAACAAAAACGGAACCGAGTCGGAGGTAAGAAAGACCACAATAAAGAGGTGAGAAGAGGTCATCGTATAACCCGTGGATGGTTGGACCCCTCAAGTAAAAAGTCACAGTATAAAAAAACGGAAAAACATAACAGTACCCCAAGAGTTTCGTTCTTATGACTTCACCAAACGGTAAGGGAAGAGGTCCCTTCCTCTCTCTGTATATAATTTATTTATTTATTCATTATATATTTCAAATAACTAATTTTAAGACACTTCTTTTACGTAGTTCTCTTCTTATATTCATCCTGTCCTTCACCCCTTCTACATCTTTAAAATTTTCCATATCTGTCTTTCAGTATCTTTTTTTTATTGTTGACTTGTGTTTATACTTCCTCTTCGTTATGACCTCTTATACATTTTTAATCTTGGTCGTCGACGACGACGATTCAACGAAGTCAACACAGGCTGAGACACGCTGGGGTATCTACCGTCGGATCATCTGAGGGGGTAGGGACCCTAAGAGGTCCGTTCTTGTGACCTCACCCAACGGTAAAGGAAGAGGTTACTTACTTTCACTTTTCACTTTCACTTCAGCGAGACAGCACAGACTGGGAGTCGCCGGGGTACCTGACGTCAGAAGGTCCGAGGCGGCAGGTACCCTAAAAGGTCCGTTCTCCTTTGACGTCTAGGTTTCCGGGATTTCATCCTAGAAAGGTTTAGATCAAATGTTTCACAAAATTCTTACTCTCTCTCTTCGATACAATCTACAAACGTCATCCAATTGAGACTTCGTGTTTCAGTAAGAACTAAAACTGTTTTCGTCAAGTCATCTTATTACCTTCTCTTTCGGACCAACCTCACTCCTGTTTTTTATTCTCCTCTTTTAATTAACCTCTATGTCCTATATCTTTTAAGAAAACTCCTCATAACGAGATTTCCCTTCGTCTCTTTACACTATCACCGACCTCCCCTCAGCCCAGGTCTCTCTCTAAATAAATTTCTATCTTGGTATTGTCACACACACGTGTGACTATCTTTAATAGGTCGTCTCAGCTTGACTACTCTTCCTCTGCTAACGATTTCGTTACAGGGACTTCTTCGTTCTCCCCGACACTTCAATATTTCTTCGCCTTGAAAACCGTCGCCTGTGTCTTCGTTTAGTTGGTATCGGTGTCCTTTCCTCTCGTTCCACAGATCGGAGTGCACCAGTACTCATACGTCATCCTCGAACTCCTTCAAGTACTAACTAGGTGAACTTACTTTCTTCTGCGTTCAATAGTCAACTCTTCAACCTCTTCCTGTAAAACCTTCAAACTACTATATTCTCTTCCATACTTTGTCAATAAAATTTTTACTTTCCTGATCTTTATGATATCTTAACAATCCTTTGTAACCCGGGGACAGTCACAACAACCAGTTCGTAAAATTTACTCTAAAAAGAAGTCAAGACACGTCAACTTGTCCCCGACCATCCCCTTTATTTCACAGAGGAAAGAAAGGATTTTAGATTCTACTCTCTCTCTTCTTTTCTGTCGTATTTGTCATTTCGTTTTTAATATGTTATACATGATTCACGACCCGAAGAGACCATCGAGTCGACCATTTCTTAGGTGGATATTACGTCCGGAGCAAACTAAGGACCCAGTTTTTCAAGGGGACCTTTTCTCTATCTGATGAGTGAGGCTGTAAGGACCCGAAGGCAACACCGAGTCGACCATTTCTTAGTGGACGTCACACCCTCTGGACCCAAGTTAGGGACTCTACCCTTCCAGGGGACCTCCTCCCGTACCTTAGGGTGAGGTCATAAGAACAGATCTCTTAGGGACACCTGTCTCTTCGGACCATCCGATGTCAGGAACACCAACGTTTCTTAACCTGTACTGATTCACTGATTCGTTTTGTGTCGTGATTCACGATGTTAGTTTAATGAAGTCTATCTCCCTGTCGAGTCTCAACTTTATTCTTGAGACGGACTGAACTCACTACCTATTCCCTTCTAATACGTATCATTCTTTACGAACTTTGTACTTATTATTGATCCCCAACACTTGTATATACGGACTTTTATGACAAACTAAGTAGTAGAGTACTAAAAAATAGTAAAAATAGTTTTAGTTACATCCTTCACCCGAAAAGTCATCAGACTTTGATCATTATTATTACGGTAGGTATGTGTATATAACTCAACCGGTTTTTCAATCAACATTATTATAATATCACTTTATAATAACACACCATCTAATATTATATGTACCTGAAGGATCCACCACGATCACCATTTCCTGTGTGCACGGTTACGTCCTCTGTATTTCTCTACACCAAAACTAGGGACCCAACCCTTCTAGGGACCTCCTTCCGTACCCTAACAAACCTCTTAGGCAACGTGTCTCCTCGGACTGTCCGAAGTCAGGTATCCCAGTGTCTCAAATTGTACTGACTTCGTTGAACCGTGTGTACATATTATATGCACTATACGTTGTATTAAATATTAAAGTAATAATAATAACGAGTATAAACTAGTTAGTAATGAATCGTAACAGTACTTTCTTTCATTTTCAGTGAGTCAGCACAGACTGATAAATTCTGGGGTACCTGACGGTCTTTTGACCTCACCCATCGGAAAGGGAAGAGGTCCCCTAGAAGGGTTGGGTCTCCTAGTGTGGGTCCAGAGGGCGTAACGTCCGCATAAGAAACGGTCGACTCGGTGTTCCCTTCGGGTTCTTATGCCCCCATCCATCGGATAGGGAAGAGGTCCCCTAGAAGGACTGGGTCCTTAACTTAGTCCCAGAGGACGTAACGTCTACCTAGGAAATGGTTGACTCGATAATCAAAAGTAATTACTGGTTGAGAGTAAGAGTGTTTCTTTAACCGTGTCTTCGATAATAACAAGAAAGGTAAAATGTCTATTCTAGTTCCGTGTCCGATAATTCCGTGAACAGGTACTAGTAACTGGGTCATTAATCATCTTTGTCCTAAGTCTGAGTCTATATAGACTATGGACACAAAAGGGTCTATTAGCTTTCGTCACGATGTGTCGTACCACAATATTTGACAACGTGGTCCGTCTTAATCCGCGTTTCTGAAAGTAGTCATGGAAACTTATACCATGGGTCGTTATACCAATATAGATGCAATGTCGAAAGGGAATTCCAGGATATGTTTATCTTCTGGTAAAACATAGAGAACGGACTTAGACCAAGAGGTTTCAACTCTAAGTTTACAACTTAGTGACACTTACACACTACGACATAGACTTTTAGTCTCTAAGTTTTCTTGGTCATTTTAGGTCCCGTCTCTAGACATCACGAATGATCAATCTATCATAAATGCTGAAGTCTTCTCTCGAGACGAACGGGAAGTCCTGTATCTAAAATTAACCCAGTGTCCTTCCCTTCTCTACCGTGTCGGAGGTGTCGAAGTCAGGATAGTCTCTCGCGAATCCTAGTATGTCGAATAAAAAAGGAATTTGTTGTTCCAGTCACTACCTCAAGACAAAGTCTGACTAAGTATGGTTATGATTTAATCCCCAGTCTCATCTACTTTGTTTGTTTACCATACGAACGACGAATAAACCCAGGGAGTCAGTATTATCTATCCGAATCCCAATATCCCAAACCCCATTACTATTTTTCCCTCCACTCTCGGTAGGGAATATCAGACAGCACTCTGTTCATTCGTCCAACGTCACACTCTTACTTTACAGGACAACAGAACTCTAGACAACTCTACATGGAGACCGTCTAATAATTTGACTGGGAACATCGATAACTGTTGAACAACTACATGACCTCTTTCGACACACCTTCGTTCCTCATCAATACCACGGTTTTGCTCCCTCCACGGGTCTTTCAATCGTCCCATAAACCCTTTGGGGTGTAAGTCAAAAGAATTTTCTGGTCTCTCTTTTTTAGTTCCCTTTCTTAGGTAAACCCAGTGATTTTACACTATATTCCCTTGTAAAGTACGTTTCTTCCCGAGCTATTTCCTGTCTTTACCATACCTGTATTGTCTTCGTCTTCTATAATTCTTCTCCACCGTTCTTATGTGTCTTCTTGACATGTTTTTTCTAGAAGTGCTGGGTCTATTAATGCTACCACACTAGTGAGTGAATCTCTATCTGTAGGACCTTACACTTCAGTTCACCCGGAATCTTTCGGTAGTGATACTTGTTTCGATCACGTCCACTACCTTAAGGTCACCTTGAGAAAGTTTAGGACTTTCTACTACGACACATTCACAACGTGAGTTATACGGTCGTTTAAACCTTTTGAGTCGTCACGGGTGTCCTGACCTTTTACAGTCAAATGTAAGGTTAGGGTTTCTTTCCGTTACGGTTTCTTACGAGTTTGTTGGTGCGTTAACGTGAGTAGAGTGTGCGATCCTTTCATTACGAGTTTTAAGAGGTTCGGTCCAAAGTCGTTATGTATTTGGTACCTGAAGGTCTACAAGTTCGACCAAAGTCTTTTTCGTCTCCTTGGTCTGTAGCTTAACGGTTGTAGACGACCTAGTACCTTTTTCGTTTTCTCAAGGTCTTTTTTTGTAGATAAAGACGGAATAACTGATACGGTTTCGGAAACTGACACACCTAGTGTTATATGATACCTTTTAAGACTTTCTCTACCCTTATAGTCTGGTGGACTGGACGGAGAACTCTTTGGACATACGTCCAGTCCTTCGTTGTCAATCTTGCTGTACCTTGTTGTCTGACCAAGGTTTATCCTTTTCCTCATGCAGTTCCGACATATAACAGTCGTACGAATAAATTGAAGATACGTCCCATGTAGTACTCTTTACGACCCGACCTTCTTCGTCTTCGACCTTAGTCCTAACGACCCTGGGTATAGTCAGTGGAGTCTATACTTCTACTGTTATGGGAATACCGTCTTTCACTTCTCCTTGATTTTTCGGAGAACTACTTTCACTTTCTCCTCTCACCTTTTCAACCGAATTTCGAGTTGTAAGTTTTTTGATTCTAGTACCGTAGACCAGGATAGAGAAGTACCCTTTTTCTACCCCTTTGTCACCTTTGTCACAGTCTGAAATTAAAAACCCGAGGTTTTAGTGACGTCTACCACTAACGTCGGTACTTTAATTTTCTAAGAATGAGGAACCTTCCTTCCAAAACTGGTTGGATCTATCGTAAAAGTTTTCGTCTCTGTAATGAAACGATTGCTTCCATACCGATCAGTTCCGTTACCAAAAAGGTCACCAGTACGTACCTACACTCACAACCTGACACTTCTTCCGACTCACGGTTTCCTAACTACGAAAACTTGACACCTCAACCTCTTCTGAGAACTCTCAGGGAACCTGACGTTCCTCTAGGTTGGTCAGGCAAGACTTCCTCTAGTTGGGACCCTAAAGAAACCTTCCTTACTACGATTTCGACTTTGAGGTTATGAAACCGGTGGAGTACGCTTCTCAACTGAGTAACCTTTTCTGAGACTACGACCCTCCCTAACCCCCGT
>SJYO01033645.1:10791430-10848281 GCA_006410555.1 Capra ibex
TGGGAATACCGTCTTTCACTTCTCCTTGATTTTTCGGAGAACTACTTTCACTTTCTCCTCTCACCTTTTCAACCGAATTTCGAGTTGTAAGTTTTTTGATTCTAGTACCGTAGACCAGGATAGAGAAGTACCCTTTATCTACCCCTTTGTCACCTTTGTCACAGTCTGAAATTAAAAACCCGAGGTTTTAGTGACGTCTACCACTAACGTCGGTACTTTAATTTTCTACGAATGAGGAACCTTCCTTCCAAAACTGGTTGGATCTATCGTAAAAGTTTTCGTCTCTGTAATGAAACGATTGCTTCCATACCGATCAGTTCCGTTACCAAAAAGGTCACCAGTACGTACCTACACTCACAACCTGACACTTCTTCCGACTCACGGTTTCCTGACTACGAAAACTTGACGCCTCAACCTCTGCTGAGAACTCTCAGGGAACCTGACGTTCCTCTAGGTTGGTCAGGTAAGACTTCCTCTAGTCGGGAAGCTAAAGAAACCTCCCTTACTACGATTTCGACTTTAAGGTCATGAAACCGGTGGAGTACACTTCACAACTGAGTGACCTTTTCTGAGACTACGACCCTCCCTAACCCCCGTCCTCCTCTTCCCCTGCTGTCTCCTACTCTACCGACCTACCGTAGTGGTTGAGCTACCTGTACTCAAACCCATTTGAGGCCCTCAACTACTACCTGTCGCGTCGGACCGCACGACGCGAAGTACCACAACGTTTCTCAGCCGGTACTGACTCACTGACTTGACTTGACTAGAAACTACTTAAGATCCTTTTTTATTTAGTGTCTAAAAAAAAATTAGATTTTGTTTACGTGTAGAGAGAGGAGAACTAAACAATTAAACAATTAAGTCTCATTGATTTCCTTTAAAAGTTAAGTTCCGACCAAAGTGAGACAGAGAGTCGTGTGTAGGTTATTTTTAATGAAAAAGGGATAGACGTATCACGACAAAAACTCTTTATTACTAACTAAGATTATCGTCTATTTCATTAGTCTACGTGTGTAAAGATCCTAATTTTACTGGATTCAGTTTTACGTGTGTCTATACACTGAGTACGTATTAACATTTAACACTAAAACCGTTTAAATATTTTTCACTGACGATGGAAATACTAGAGTGGCCGAAAAGGTCTTGGAACATTGATGAAGTAGTTTTCTGTCAAATATAAAAGTAAGAGGAACTTTTCTCCGTCCCGAAATACCGACGAAGTCATGTCTCTAACGATACACTAAACTCTAATTTAGTTTTTTTCTACTATATAGGAGAGAAACCCGTACCCTATACCCTCGGACGTTCTTCAGATCGAAGGGACTTAGTCGGACGATCTCTCTAGTGAGTATCTTTACTATCTTGATCTCGATCTCTCTCTATGTTTACCTCTACCCGCACCTCAACCTACCTCCACCTTCAAAAACCTCCACCTCTACTTCCACCTTCACGTACCTCCACCTCTACCTTTTTTTTTCTTTCATCTCCACCTCTCTTCGGGTCTCTTAGGATTGTTAAGGTACGGTAGTACGACAAACTCAATAGACAAAGGTCTACATGTTCGCACACTAAAAAGTCTACGAAAGTTGAGCAGAAACTCGATGGGGTTGACTATGGTTCCCCTTGTTTTATTCGGAAAGAACTTTCCGTTGAAGTATTCGATTTATGTACATAAACAAGTCTGCAATCAAAAACGTCTCAGACCAATACGACGTGACATATTTGTTCGAACCATCATTCGTAGAAAGAGAAAATAATTATATTTATTCCCCTTGAAGGGACCACCGAGACTACCATTTCGTAGACGGATGTTACGTCCTCTGGGTCCAAGCTAGGGACCCAGTCCTTCTAGGAGACCTCTTCCTTTACCGTTGGGTGAGGCCATGAGAACGGACCTTTTAGGGTACCTACCTCCTCGCACCATCCGATGTCAGGTACCCCAGTGTTTCTCATCCTGTACTGACTCGCTGAAGTGAAAGTGATGCGTAGATCTCTACTACTGATATATTATGACTTCCACCCATCCATCTTGTGATTCCTGAAACATTTCGTGAGAAAGGGTCCTCAAGTCAACAGTGTCAATTCCTCCTTCCTGTCTCGTTGTCCCTCAGACGACAGAGGATCCAGGTACGAGAAAGGAACGCTCGTAGTACCTTAAGACAATCGAGAATCTCAGTAAAGATTTATTTGTCTTACTTAGAACGAATGGTAGAATACTTAGGGTACGGAAAGTGTAGAGACTCGGTCGAATCGTCATCACGATGATTTGACTTTAATTTATTACAAACAGACTCTTAATCTTAGTACTGATGATATAGGTAGAAAAAACTCATCAACAATACTCCTTCACTTCTTGTTCTAAGGGATCGGGTTCATTATTACTCCTCGGACCTTTCTTTTGAAGTGACACCAAAACTCTCACTTTTACCACAGAAGAAATATAAAAAGAAGGACTTTGATCACAAGTCATGTGGGTCTTAATATCCAAGTAGACACCTGTGTAGATAATGACTTTATAAACGTATCCAAGTCTTAACATATGTTCATCTATAATAAAGTCTATAAAAAAAAATATTCTTTGACTTTCTGGTTCAGTGGGACCAAATTTTTTACTTACTGAGAGTATTGACTTTTGAGATCTCCCACTAGACTAATATTTACTTTCAATTAGGTTATCGAGTGCACGACACTCGTCTGGACTAAAGGGTGAAAGAGAAATGTGAAGACTCGAAGTCAGACACCGAAACGAAATAAAATACGTCTGAAAAGGAGAACGACAGGGTTCAATCGAAGGTCTCTTAGGATTTAGACGTACTTGGATTAGTTTGAAGAGAGGTTCAATGCCTTGTGTTCAAGAACAATAACGATCTAGTTTAATCCATTATACTTAAAATAATTTGGTAGAGACTTCTGTCTCAGTCCAGTCTAGTGCAGTCAGCGAGTCAGCACAGGCTGAGAAACGTCAGGGTACTTAGCGTCGTGCGGTCCGGAGGGACAGGTAGTGGTAGAGGGCCTCAAGTGAGTCTGAGTGCAGGTAGCTCAGTCACTACGGTAGGTCGGTAGAGTAGGAGCCAGCAGGGGAAGAGGAGGACGGGGGTTAGGGAGGGTCGTAGTCTCAGAAAAGGTCACTCAGTTCAGAAACATACTCCACCGGTTTCACAACCGCAAAGTCGAAATCGTAGTAAGGACCCACACCAGAGGAAATCTTACCTGACCAAACTAGAGGAACGTCAGGTTCCCTGAGAGTTCTCTGAAGAGGTTGTGGTGTGAAGTTTTCATAGTTAAGAAGCCACGAGTCGAAAGAAGTGTCAGGTTGAGAGTGTAGGTATGTACTGATGACCTTTTTGGTATCGGAACTGATCTGTCTGGATACAACCGTTTCATTACAGAGACGAAAACTTATACGACAGATCCAACCAGTATTGAAAGGAAGGTTCCGACGTTAGTGGTAGACGTCACTAAAACCTCCTGTCTCATCACCTAAGTAAATCGAGTTCGGGGTCAGAACCTATGTTTCACGTCTTTTACAAGGGTCGTCGTTTCAGACTTGACTCCACCCAAGATATAAGGAGTAATTTATCCTCCCAACCTAAGACTCATCGGTTTGGATCTTTATAGATGGACGTTTTCGTAAAATACCTGTTTATATAAGATTATAGACAAAAACCATCACCAAATCAACGATTCAACACAAACTGAGGAAACGTTGGGGTACCTGATCTAGGACGGTCCGAGAAGACAGGTACCCTAAAGAGTCCATTCTGATGGTCTCACCTAACGGTAAAAGAAGAGGTCCCCTAGAAGTGTTGGGTCCCTCACTTGGACACAAAGAACGAACTGTCCGTTTAAGAAATGATGACTCGGTGGACCCTTTGGGGATTATCGACAATCCTTGTTTGTACAATTGTATAGATCTTTATGATCGTAAAAGATCACGAAATTGGAACGTCAAAATACTTAATGAAGTTCATACCAAAAACTGGTCACGTTACGTTACGATTAATAAATACCTCCAAAAGGTGATGTATTGTCAAAAACCTGTAAATATCCGAAATCTTTCTCTTTCACTATTGAAATTCAGTGGACCCTATAAGGTATAAGAGATGATATTTTAGAAACCTACTTCATTTCGTTATTGAACCCCTCCGAACTCTTAGTTGACCGAACACTAAATAGGTTGACGCTTAATCTAATCAAGTTGATCCATTATTATTATTATGTACGAACCTCTTGTATGATGTGTCACTTTCTTATTTCCTTTGGAAAGGGAGGTAAAGACACTTGAAGTCTTTTACGAATAATCCGTTCACAATGAAACATAACACAATGAAACTCAATATAGTAATCTGTGTACTTCTTGTTCCCACCAATACTTAGATGAAGCTAATCTGTTACGTGTAGGGTCCCTTCTCTCTTTGAATTTTTTATAGACCCAGTGACCTTTTCAGTTTAAAGAATCTTCGTATAAAAATTTAGTCTCGAAATCTTTATAAGTATAGATTACTTTATAAAAAATAAGATGACTTATACAAACGTAAAATTAAGGTCCATTCCTACTCAAGTCATACATCTGTACAAGTAGTTTAAATATTCGTTTACCTTGGATACCTTTCCAATCATAAAATCACTTCAATCCGTTTTCTGACACCCTTCCCCTTTATCTTCCTTTGTGTACTATTTCAATTAAAAACTATTTAATAGACTAAAAAAATTTATCGTCGTCATATATATACACATATATATATATATATATACGATCGAAGGGACCACCGAGTCTACCATATCTCAGACGGACGTTATGTCCTTTGGACCTAAGTTAGGGACCCAACCCTTCTAGTGGACTTCTTTCTTTACCGTTGGGTGAGGTCATAAGAACGAACCTTTTAGGGTACCTACCTCCTCGGACCACCCGATGTCAGGTACCACAGTAATTCTCAGCCTGTACTGACTCCCTGAAGTGAAGTATATATATATATATATATATATATATATATATATACATATATTTTGTTGGAAGCTCCATTTACATTAATGAAGATTTCCTGTATAAATCTCTATTCCCTCTGTAAGGAAACTTAAATCACTACTTTCGCAAAATACAAATCATAGTATTTCTGTGTGGACTATTTCCGTCGTAAAAAAAACAGTCCCATCGTTAAATAAAAACTAACTCCATGTTCTACAGTACAAACCTGGACCTGACACCCAAAAAATCGGGACCAGGAGGGTAGGAGACTGTCTTGTCACCGTACTGAAAGTTTCTGTAATAAGATTGGAAAGATACGGAGGTAAAGGAGTACGCATTTCTTTCCTATTATTATAGGTAGAAACCTCTAATAACTTTTTAATGTAAACAATAAATCACATAATACAAAAGTTGTCCCGGACGGTATATCATTTTTAGTCATGAATCGATCATCAAATTGATCAAGAATTGATCATCAAACCGACCAATATCTTAAACTACAACGTTCGGTACAAGGAGAAGGATGTTTTGAAACTTTCTGTCACTATATAAAAATTGGTATATAAAAACATAAAATAACTTAAAGTTACAGTAATATTTGGATTTAGGAAAAGTGTAGGTAACGGAAAAGAAAGAGTTTCACAAACTTCTGAAAAGAGAAAAAGGAAGTCATAAAACTTTAAGTGTCTCTACAAGGAACCACACTCGGAAGGAAGTTGGTGACACTACCTGTGACACTCACAGACGATATAGAGTTTTAATTAAACAAAATAAAAACTCTTCAACTTAATTCAATAAACTATTCAAATAAAAACGTAGAAATAAGAAAAGTGAAAGATATTAAGGATAATAAACCTATAATTGGAAGATTTTTACTAAGAATTTTAAGAGTACAATACAAAGAGTAAAAGATATAAAAAAGATAAATGATAAAACTTCACAAATGATTTGAATAACATACATGTCATTCACGATTTCTTTGTCATCGAAAAAGGCTAAGGAAACAGAGTAAAACGAAAGACAAAGAGAAAGAGAAAAGGAAGGTCTACGAAAAAGAAAAAGAAGAAAATGTACTAATGGTGAAAAGTTCACTATTACAGATTAAAATTAATTCACGAGACCAAAGTCATCGGACGGAGACGTAGATCTTGTATATGTGAAAACAAGTCGGTCTCTTTATAATTTGTTAAATCTCTACTTGGTCTGTAAAGAAAAATTGATCGTAAGTCATTTGTGGGTGACATACCTGTTTCTTAGATAATTTAACCGAAAGAGATTTCGTGACTATAGCAGTGTTATTTGAATTTACTCTTGTAATCAGAATACGTTAAACCGTTTATTCCTGTATTTCAAAGTCCCTCTAACGTTTTAAATTATTTGTAATTTCTATCCCAAGCTTGGTACTGTAATACCGAAGATTTAAGGTACGGAATTATGGACGTGTTACGACGATACTGTGCCTGTACTTAAGGGGTTTAGTGACTGACATTACATCTCCCTTTAGACTGAGTAGGTACCATAGAGTCTGTGTTACGATTATGGTCCATCCTCCATACCCGTTACGTGTGTAAAGTTCGTTGACGACACATGTACAGGGTACCGTTTCCGTCAGGGGACTACACGTCAACCAGATTGAAGACTAGGCAACACTAAAGAGACTGAAATGATCGTGCCCAGACTACTGCCCTACATCGTTCTACTGAAGAGGGTCGACCTTAAGAGTGATCCCTTCCTACTTTTTTCTACGTTCGAACAACAAACTGAACCCATGTCCCTAAAAAGTAAAGTCATTTGTGTCTCCTTTTACTTACACTACCATTTTTTTTCGGACCACCTACGTATCAGAAATAATTAGGAGGGACACCGATTACTATATAAACTTTACGTAAAAGGAGGTATACCCCCTCACTGTAAAATTACGTTTAAGAGGTAGAACTGGAGGGTCACTGAAAGATAGTTTACTTTAATATAAATATACACACTAATTACGTCGGTACGATACTTAATCTTGACACCCCTTAAAAGTAAGTAAAAAGATAGGTAGTAAGGAAAATGAGGTATTAAAAATCAGATGTACCCTACTATGACGTATATGAGTTGACAAATAATGGAGTCCTTACCATTAAAGGATACCAAGTTTTATTTTGTATAATTTAAGACTAATTTTCATTGAAACTCTCTAATTTGTAAACAACCTGTATTGGTATTTACCATACTTGATCTTCTTATATACAGAAAGGTATATATATCGTTCAAAAATGACTTGTGGATAGTACGGCACTTGAGACTCTATTTGACGTTGTGTTGTCTACGTTAAGTATGACTGAACCTTCAAGTCTAGAAAGTCTTTTTTAGCTTTCCATGAATTTGATAACAGTACTCTTTCTACAGTAACGGTATTCAACCATAACCTCAAGTTTCCTGTTATTGTACAGAACGATATCCTTAAGTCTTCCCATACTTCTTCTACCACCATTACTCGAACAGGAACTGATGACCTATCTTAAATCATTCCCTCGTGGACATTCTCCCTTGATATTTACGTAGAACCACTATAAGTCAAAGATACCCTGGGTCAACTCTCAGACCGTGTATCTAACAAAGGTTAACGAGTCCCTCCGTTGTATATTTGTTATTTAAAATTATGTTTCGTCTTATACACTCAGTTAACATCCATATATGTGTAAACCAAAAGAAATACGTTTTCCTTATTAAGTAACACTGACTTCTTTAGTTGTTCCCGAAGAGCCAGTTCTAGTAAAGTGAACGGAGTTTCTTCTTATATTAAATGTTCCCACCTGTTACCTCCTTTTCTGTAGATTCAACTTCCTTTAGGTCAATCCCTCCACATCTTCTTTTCTTAAAGTACCGTATAAATCCTCTGTTCTGGTAATATGTTCCTCGGACCACGAGTAGACACTACTTCCACTAAGCGTTTGGAACGTGATTTGTTTCCACTCTAAACGATCAGCACACCCCGTTAAACATAATATAACGTACCCCGTAGTGACTTTTATAGACCTTCTTCGGATTAAAAAGGACTTTCTCAATTCGACACTTGGATCTTCGTCCATATGATCTGTCTAGTAGGAAAAGAAGAGAATTTTTATATCACAGTAAGTTATATAATACGACCTTTCTTTTCACTTGAACCTCAATCTTCTATACCCGTTTAACTACGACAAAGATCTCGAATTGAGGGAGTTTGTGGGTTTTCCTTGTCTGAGGACTAAGACAGATGAAGGGTTCAAACAACACTTCTTATATACGTTCTATCGTTATTACTAGAGAGAGTCTGTTTACACTGTCAGACTAACTCTCCACCGTAAAATTTCCTCGTTTAAATCCGTTTCTACATACACGATCTCACTACGAAGAATCATTACTGGATTAGTGGTGGGTCCAGGTGTCTGATACATATCCCTAGTCAAGTCAAGTCAAGTCAAGTCAGTGAGTCAGTACAGGTCGAGAAACGTTGGGGTTCCTGACGTTGTGGGGTCCAGAGGGACAGGTACTGGTTGAGCACCTCGAATGAGTCTAAGTAAGGGTAGTTCAACTACTACAGTAGGTTGGTAGAGTAGGAGACAGCAGGGGAAGAGGAGGACGGGAGTTAGAAAGGGTCGTAGTCCCGAAAAATTTACTCAGTCTAGAAGCGTAGTCCTCCGGTTTCATAACTTCAAAGTCGAAATTGTAGTCAGGAAGGTTACTTGTGGGTCCTGACTAGTTCCCACATAGTAGATACCTGTATTAACTTAGAGAGAGAGTTTAGTATTAACGACAGTACCAACTTGCAATAGTAGTTCTTAAGGGGTTTGCAGGAGATACAGGTGACTGTCTCCTTACCTATTCCTTCTCCACTATGTATACATGTTGCTTTATAATGACTCGGTAATTTTTCTTACTTTATTACAGTAGACGTCGTTGTACCTACCTGGATCTCTGACAGTGTGACAGTCTGTCTCTTTCTATTCATAGTACATTGTAGGGAATATATATCTTAGATTTTTCTTTACTATGTCTACGTGAATGAACATTTCGTCTTTGTCTGAGTCTGAATCTCTTGTCTAGAAACCAATGTTCCCTTCCTGTCCCTCTTTCCTATCAATCCCTAAACCCTACCTGTACATGTGTGAAGATATAAATTTTGTCTGTTGATCGTTCCTGAATAACATATCGTCTCCCTTGAGACGAGTCACAATACACAGTCGGACAAACCCTCTCAAACCCCCTCTTACCTTATGTACATATACATACTCATTCAGTGAGACAACACGTGGACTTTGATAGCGTTGAAAAATTTAGTCGATAGTCAAGTCAAGTCAAGTCAGCGAGTCAGCACAGGCTGAGAAACGCTGGGGTACTTAGCGTCGTACGGTCCGGAGGGACAGGTAGTGGTTGAGGATCTCAAGTGAGTCTGAGTGCAGGTAGCTCAGTCACTACGGTTAGGTCGGTAGAGTAGGAGACAGCAGGGGAAGAGGAGGACGGGGGTTAGGGAGGGTCGTAGTCTCAGAAAGGTCACTCAGTTGAGAAACGTACTCCACCGGTTTCATGACCTCGAAGTCGAAGTCGTAGTAAGGATGAGGTTATATTTTAACTTTTCTTTCTCTACATGGGACTTAATAGTACAGTTTGGAAAGACACTTTTTCTTTTTTTAGGGTTCTCCTTCTCTGGTGTCCGTCCCGTTGTTTTTAGTATGTATGAGAGGTCTCTAAAGAGAATCAACAAATACTCCTGAAACGGTTATCAAAGAACAACGAACATGGTACACCCCGTTCCATTTCTGTGAGAACGTCAGCTACCCGTTTCTCTCTATTTGACCCGGATCTTATGCAGTTACACTAATTTACCTTTTAGTGAGTTGATTCTTAGACCTGCTAAACTATGAATCAGGTTAAGAGACGTGAATCTGAAACAAGAAACAGGAGAAGGTGAGAATTCGATAATCAAAACCTTGTGAAAGAATATGGTAGGAAATTCCTTTAAATGGAATTTTAAGATTAACGTGACCGAAACAGTAGTAACATATTTCTCCTTTAGACTCTGAGTCTCCCCAATTCACAAAACGAGTCTCTGATCTCTTCATTTACCGAAATAATCCTAAGTTTAGATTTAGTTACACTGATCTTCTAGTCAATAGAAAACTGAAATAACACACTGACGAATATAAATTAGATATAAACATTATTTTTTATTATGGTACTTTATGTTTGGATTTGTAATGTTTTGACAAACACTATCCTCTTTTATTAATCGTTTCTTGTATTAAATTTCAAGGGTAATTATCCTTTAACTCCTTTACTTGATATCATTAAAATATTTCACTTATAATGTACTAGGAATTTTTAAGACTTTAAGGTATACATAACTGTCCGTTTCTAAACTACTAAGTAACGATTGATATTGGTTTCGTCTCCTTACACTTGTTATATTAAAATAAAATATTTCTACTATATTATAACATAAACAAATATTCGTAAATTTAAAGACCTTCCTATATTTTTCTTTGACCACTATTGTGTTTGATGATTCCTACCTCTTTCACTCTTAAAATGAAAGTAACACATAGAGAACAGAATAACTTAAATTACGTAAGGAGTATAATGAATATAAAAATTCCTAATTTTATTCTATTAATGTACACTTTTTATCACATTTCCTGTGAGTATCGAAGGTCTATAGTACAAACTTTAGTCCTTCGATTTAACGTAACTTGTTTCGGTTATCTGATAAAGAGTTGTCACAAGGGGATGTCGGTTTTAAGTCCTGTTAACACACGTATATTTTTTATGTACACGTCCGTTACAATGAAAGTCTCGCTGTCGACCCACCCCCTTTGACCAGTTTCCGACTAGGTGTCGTATACCGGAGTGTCCAAAGAATTAAGGGGGTGTGCATTGTAAGAACCGTTCCAGTTCCCGTCCGTTCTTTCCCTAAGTAATTTGAAAACGTCCACTACACGCAATTTACACAAGACGTTCAGTCGTAGGATATGTACGTCTGGATCCGAGGTCGGGAAAACAAATTTCCTGTTTCTAAAAAGAAAAACGGATTTCATCCCTTGTACTTTAGGTGTACCTACCGTGACTATACAACTGTTATGTCTGGCAGTTGGGTTATCTTAAAGTGGCAAGTCAGAATTCAACGTTAAAAACCTTTTTCTATAACATTAATTATGATAATCATAAAGATTCAGATTGCAAACGGGAATGTGTGAAATTCCTCACATCGATTTATCGTTCCTATGATAAGATTAGACAATAAACAGTAAATCTACCTCATATCACAACATATTGTGAAACAGAAGTCGGTCGTTTATGACTCAGAAACAAGGGGGTCCTTCGAATAGTAGTAGATTTGTGTAAACAGAAAAACTAGTTCGATTTACCGTTAGGTCGAGGTTTTAAAATAAATGTCTATTCCAATTATAATCGATTTCCTAGTTCTCTTTCAGAACTACAGGATCTTTTATGTCTTATCAGAGAATCTCATCATATTCCATTAAAAAGTAGGAAAAATAAGGGAGAAATGAGCAGAAAATATCCACCAAGGACCTTTTAACCTTTATCTCAAAGTAAGACGTAGTTCAAATAGTAAAATCAGAAACATTAGTCTATAGGAGAAAAGAAAGAAAAGATTGGATGATTGATGTCTATTAGAAATTCTGACTCTACACGACATATATAGAGAAAAGAAACTACTAAATTCAATACCGGGGTTTAGGGGTACTAAAAGTTTAGTTGTAAAGGTTGATCTAAAGGGTGGTCCTGAAAGGTTCTGTAATGGAATTAAACGTTCTTTTATAGTAGAGAGTCTATAGAGTCTCATTAGACTTGGTCTTGAAAAAGTTTCAGTTTGAGTAAAACCAAGCAACAAATGGAGGTGAGTGGAGTAAGACAGGTAAGGACAAAGGTGTAGGGTTTGTCTCTATGACGAAAGAAAGAACCAAGTTTGTGGACCTCAATATAATATACCTTTTCCAAAAACAAAAAAAAAAAAAAAAAAACCAAAAGAAGGTCTAACAGATTACGACAGGTAAGAATTCTTAAACTGGAAGACACCAACAATGGTAACAACTTTACTAGTAAATAATTTTATATTGGATCGTAGTAAGGTTCAAGAGACCCCCGAGTCTACATTTCTCAGACGAATGTCAGTGATATAGGGTGACAGAGGGGTGACTACATGGAACAAGTCTCAATGACAGGCTCAGGATGTCACACGTTACAGATACCACCGGGAAGGTTTCAAGAGAAACAAGAAAGGACGTAAAGGTTTAGACTGATAGGATAGAGTAAGAGTGTCGAGCGAAAATAATATCATTGAAGGTAATCATTTATTTTTGAAGAATAAATAACGTTGAAAAGATTTTCGGGACGACGACGACGACGATTCAGAGAAGTCAGCACAGGTTGAGACACACTGGGGTATCTGCCGTCGGGTGGTCCGAGGGGACAGGGAGCCTAAGAGGTCCGTTCTTGTGACCTTACCCAACGGTAAAGGAGGAGGTTACGTACTTTCACTTTTCACTTTCACTTCAACGAGTCAACACAGACTGAGAATCACTGGGGTACCTGACGTCGGATAGTCCGAGGAGGCAGGTACCTTAAAAGGTCCGTTCTCATCACCTCACCCCATGGTAACGGAAGAGGAGATTTTCGGGATCCGAAAACGTAATCATTCAGGGTATCAAACGGGTCGGGTTTAGTGACTGTGACAGTTAGTTTATAAAGTAGAGAAAGTCGTACCGATTTCACTAGGAAGGTGGGATAACATAATTAAAACGAAAAAATTTTTCATGACCTGGGTAAGTAATAAAATTGTAATTTACAGGAATCCACTTACAGACACTTAAATCCTTGAATCAAACCTAGTAAATGTAGCTATATATTAAGTTGTTTTTAGTATCGGGACGATAAAACTTGTAGACCACGTCGAGAGAAGAAGTGAGAGTCGAGGAAACCGTTACTCTGAAAATAAGAAACGAACTGAGAGGAGACAGTGTTGTCAAAACGAGAGTTGGGGACGGGTTGGAGAATAGGTCCCGGACCTATCACTGACCTCTTTAAATGTGTAAAAGGTATTTTATCTAGGAGTTTCGGACCCATACTATGGTTTCATGGGTATAAGATATCACGGTATTTATCAACTTCTTTTTGTAGTAAAACCTATGGATGTATAAAAATAGGATACTAGTATAATTTTAAGTTTCGATTACATAACTATACAATAATAAAATACTAGTATCGTTTTTGTTTTCTATATAAAAAAGAAAGTTGACGGTCAAAAAAAATTTATATATTAAATATGGATAAAATGGAAAGTTGGAGAAGGATTTACCTTGACCGTGTTTATAAAGAAAGAAATTCACGAGAGCCAGATTAATCTTCTAAACTTAGGAAAAGAGATTAAATATGTAATGTCTAACTTCGACCAAAAAGTATTAGGTTCTACTTCCAATAATCGAGAGAAAACTTTTGAAAACCGTTAATATAATGGAAAGAAAACTTTTAATTCCCATATAATTTTATATGAGGACTTTATTTATAAGAAAAAATTATTCTCCTGTCTGAACAAATAAAAAAAAGAGATATAAAAGTCTTTGTTGTGAAGAACCTGAGGGTTCAGTATTTTTGTCTACTCCCTTTAATTGGTTAAACCGTCTTATTGAAGTATTAAAAATTTTACATTTTCTAAATCTGTTTCATGAAGGACACCTTCTAACCATATTTAACAATCTCAAATAATGGTTATGGTGTGTTACGATAGTATCTGGTTCCTTAAAACGAGATAATAGGTTTTAATCAGTGCACGTGAAACGGAGGATACGGTCCTACAAGTACGTTTTCCTTGAGACCTCCCTCACCCCCCCCCCCCTAGAAATTTATTAGTAGTAGACCTCTTTCCCTTTACTTTCGTAAGTGTTAGAAAGTGGATTGTCCGGGACTCACTGTTTTAGATCGAGTATAACACTATTACAAGGTTTATTTAGTTCTGGAGACTAATTTATTGAACTTGGAAACCGAGGATTTTAAGATTCCTGATAGTCAACTTCGTAACACCGTATCAAAATAATCTGAGTAACCTCGATATTAATTGGTAACCTCTCTTTGTTTTTTTAAATTTTTAGGTAATACTAATTAAAAGTGTCCTACAGAACCTTTGGAATGTCCTCCGTAATCCTCAGACGGATAAATATTAATTGTCTAGCGTTTGTGATTACGTAAAAGGGTTGTCCCTGATAAATTTACCTTACAAAACAACTACACCCTGAATTTATGGATCTGCACTCAGGTCCTTTCGACACAAAATGTCTCTAAAATCCTGTTACGTGGTACAAGAGGACTACTCTACAAGAACAGTAACGAAGACAAACTTTACTAGTATTCCCTTTTAGGGGAACCGAAGGAAACCGATTCCGTCGTACAAATAAAACCGTTGAACTTGATATACGAGTGGAACCTCTCTTTATACGTTGGTCACGTCTGTGTTGTCAAGAAAACAATTCACAACCTTAGATCATAGGTTTCATAAATGTAAACCTTAAAATACTAGTGGAGTGAGTTAATTGAGTTTACAATTACAATATATACATATACATACGAATCCACACACACATATATATATATATATGTATATGTATATATGTATAAATTAAAAATAACTTCACATCAGATAAATTTTACAACACAATCAAAGTCCACATGTAGTTTCACTCAGTCATTATGCATATGGATATATATACGAAGAAAAAAATCTAATAAAAGGGTATATCCAGGAATGTCTCATCCAGTAATGTTTCATGACTCATCTTCAAGGACAGGATACCGGAGGACCCACCGTGATCACCTTTCTTAGGTAGACGGTTACGTCCTCTATACTGTCTGTGTCCAAACTAGAGACCTAGTCCTTCTAGGGGACCTCCTCCTGTGTCGTATGTGATCCATGAATAACCCATAGATAAAAGATATATCATCACACACAAACAGTTATAGTCATAGGGTTAATAAGGGAGGAGGTGGGGAAACATTGGAATCAAACAAAAGATATAAATATTAAGATAAAGTCTTTATCTTAAACATGGGAAACATGTTTAAACATGGGTAAACATGGGAAAAAAACCTAAGGTGTATATTCACTATAGTACACTATAAATAGAAACAGACCGAATGCAATGAGTTATACTGTTAGAGATCCGGGTGGATACAACGACGTTTACTGTGACAAAAGAAAGATACCGACTCATTATAAGGTGACATATAAACATGGTGTAGCAGAAACAAGTAAGGAGACAAAAACAGATAACACTTGTTACGACTTCACTTATAACCCCTAGCACACAGAAAAACGTAACACCAAAAGAGACCCATATACGGGGACTCACCCTAACGACCTAGTATACGATCGAGGTAAAAATCAAAAAAAAATTCCTTGGAGATTTTAAGAATCTCCTTTTATATCCGACTTACGAGAAACTGTATTTAACGTCGTTTTAGAAAAAGCTAAGTGGAGGATGTCAGCACTTTTATTTTTGTTTTTATTTGTTTACCCTGGATAAATTTGAATTTTTGACAATATGTTGATTCCTTTGGTATTTATTTTACTTTTCTGTTGGAAGTCTTACCCTCTTTTATAAACGATTGCAGTATATAAATAGTCTATGGAGATCAAAGGTCTGGTCAAGGTCTTATAAGAAAGACACATTTTAGATCCTAATAGTGAGGATCACGTGTATGTTATACCTGAAGAAGTTCCTGTCGGTGAGTACAAAATAATTAGTACACCATTTTCGGTAACATTAGATCGGTATAGAATGTGTACTCTAGAGTTAGGTAATATAAAAGTTTACAAGGTTAGAATATTCAATTTAAAAGTCCTGGAGTGGTATACGAAAGTCTAGGAGGACAGGAACGAGAAGAGTTAGACTTTTCAAAGATGAATTATAAATTTTGGAAATTTTGAGCTTCGTGTATACATTGAGAATAAACTTAGAGAAAACCAGGTTGGAAAAGATAACGGAGAAGTACCAATTATCATATAGGGTAAAATCACGATTATATTGTAAAACACACACGCAGATAACAGTACGGATAATCAAATACGAGGTTGGGAACTTCCTTAACCTAACACATAGGGGTTTTGGATCTCTTACCGACAACGTATAAGAAATAGTGGAACCTCCTATAGACTGAGACATTCACTAGTGACTTTTTTGAACACTCACATGACTAATCGTATGGACAAATATAGTAGAACGTGTTTTGTTAACACAAAAGACACGATTATAAATTGTACCAGAGTTGTTTCCTACATCAAAAATACTCGCCTTTGAATTTAACTATTCACCGTCGATTAAGGCCTTCATCTAGATTTCATATCCCGTCATTTGAATAAAATCTTTAGAGTAACTCATATGGTTAATTTTTTTCTCTCCCTCTGTACTTCCTGTACAACTTTTTTAACAATAACTTTATACTGGAACGTAAAAATAACATGATTTGGACCTTACGTACATTTAATCCTCTGTCCCTTCGACTTTCATGAAATCTATAACCACACATTACCTGGTACCTGTAAAACCTACCTTGTTTGATCTATAGTCACTACTCTCTGATTTGATTAACTGTCTAGTATGGAATGGACTTTATTTGTGACATCAACATCGTTGTCTTAAAATCACAAAAAAAAAAATTCAAGGGAAGGATCGGACTTAATACATATCGATATCTACAATTTATTACTTTCTTACCAGACTTTAAGGTTTGAAGTAGGGAAAGGAAAGGAATCAGTACTTGGGGGATTGGGTACTTGGATACTAAACAAAACACAGTAATGGATTTACCTATAGAAAAAGATTATATATATATACATGATAACTTCATATTAACTAAATGTTACAACATAATTAAAAATGCATATGGGATTTATTCATAGAATATAAACAACAACGATAACGACAAATCAGTGATTCAGTGTAGGTCGAGAAACACTGGGTGGTCCGAGGAGACAGGTACCTTAAAGGGTCCGTTCTTATAACCTCACCCTTTATGTGAAGGAAGAGGTCCCCTAGAAGGGTTGGTTCCCTAGTTTGGACATAGAAGACGTAGTGTCCGACTAAGAAATGACAACTGGGTGGTCCCTTCGAGTACCCTCTAAACTTTATTCTTTGTAATATTCAGGTATTCGATAAAACTATTTTTACGATCTCTTCGAGACTAACTTCCGTCTACTTTACTCGGAAGGTAGAGTACCTTATTTTAGTCCCCGTTTTTTACTACCCTTTTACATATAGATACGAGTAATTAAGGTAAGGATTGTCGTCGTCCCTATAGTGAATGCGGACGTCAGGGGTTACAAAAACCATGGTCGTTGACCAAAATATCTTCTGTTAAACAGGTACCTACCCCACCTTCCTACGAAGTCCACCATTACGCTCACTACCCCTCGTCGTCTACTTGGAAAAGAACGGTCGGACGGTGAATGGAGCGATCCACCGGTCCAAGGATTGTTGGGATCCCCAACCCTTGGGGAGTGACTTCAATTGGAGATTATACATACCGTGGCACCCATCGAGACGAGTATCAACCAACAGTATTATAAAAATATCGTACTATCATGACTCTTGAATTTGTGAATCTCGTTCATGACTCCAGAGTAAAACAGAAGTCTGTATCCGTCGTGATGTCTAGAATCTCGTAGTAGTAGGTTACTGGATGATTCGGTCTTCACTTTCCTTGAGATATTCTTTCCTTCTCTTTCGTTACAATTAAACGAATTAATTCCAACTTATGTATCGATCGACCAAACTTATATAAGTCTCCCTTTCATCCCGTAGTGCGTACATTCTCAACAAGTACTCCTTCGTTGGAAACCTATTTGAGACGCTACTTTAGATTTAAGAAAGTATCACACTAACACACTTGAAAACGTTCAGTATTGTGAAGATCATTTAAAAGAGTAAATATTTTACCTTTGTCCCAATGAACAGAGAATCAAACACTCCTTACTTATTCTATTGTGTAGGTTTCGTACTATTATATAGTACAAAACGTACTATGTTCTATTAAATTTTTATATGGTCAGGAAAAGGAAGTTATCCTTTTCGTGACACATGACCCGACCGACGACATTACACGGTAAAAGGGGTGAGTAGGGAAGAAAATGTAGAGTTTACATTTCTTTAATATTACTCCAGTAAACCTTTTTTTTTTTTTGTTTTTTTGTTTGACTAAACCTGAAGTACAAGTTGAGTAAAATTAGGGACACCTTCCCCTAAGAATAAAAACAAAACAAAACATTCATTTTCAAATTTAATACATGGAGATTACTTTAAAAACATTCAAGGGTTGGACTGAAGACCTAGTTCCACCGTCTAACTCATATAGGTGAATATAGGGAAGGCAAATGTGACCGTTCCGTCATACCGTCATTTCCTCCTCAATTAGGTGTTGTCACTAGTCATAGTCTCTCACATGTAAATTGTCAAACCTGTAAAACTCATTAAGACATTTATCTGTTCTTCTTCTCTAGTGTGACTACCCATTTGGTCTTGTCTCTTTTGACGGGACGCTACTTCCAAAGTCAAATCCATTCTTATAAAGAAAGGGTAAGTCGACGTTTCTCAGAAGATCGAACTACAGTCGTTCATCCTTCCTGTTTTCACCTGTCACCCTATAGGTAGACCCATTAATTGTCTCTGACGTTTGAGTTCTCGTTCTCATAAGTCTCTAGAAAGAGTGAGATAAATAGGGAGAAAAGGAGGAGAACGGGGAAAGTTGTTGACTGTCGTTAAAAACCGTTTTCTAAAACAGTAAGTCCCTTTTATAAAAAATTAAGAAATCGTATATTCCTTTATACCTTCCCATCCCGAAACAAAGAATCATAGGTACGACCGTGGGCTCTGACTCCATACCTCTCTTCTGAGAAGTTGTGGTTCAGTTTCGGAGAAAAGAAAACTATACATCCTTTCTCGGAAGATAAAAGACGGATGAAAGGACGGTCGTTACTGTTATGTTTCACAGACAAATTCTCTTGTTTATCCCGGTAGGGTTAAGTTCCTTCTTGGCTCCTTGGAACTGAGTCCTAATGTAAAGGTAATACGCACGAGGTCAAAACTGAATTTTGACAAACGACTAATGTCTAAAAAAAAAAATTCCATCCCCTTCTTTTGATTAAGGTGTACTAAAATACGACTAGGAACGATGGATGTGTTTACGACGGTCCAGTGTGTGTAAATAAGGTGAAAGTGTTTCCAAAACCAGTCATGAAGATAAGTCCCGTCTTCCAATGACCCCAGTTATAATCGAAAACGATGATTCATTGTTAGTCTTTTGGAGTCTCCGTATTTGATATGTAAACATAGAGTAACTATGTGGACGAATAACCGATCTTACACAGACTAAGTCTAAAGCCCAGTCCGCACCACCGAGACTTGGAGTTTAGAGAAATAGTTCTGGTGTCTGATACCGATGAACTTCATAAAACAAGAGTACTACCACCATCTTCGTTTCTCCTGTTCGGGTCTACATATATGTGCAAAATTTGTATAGAATTCAGTAAAGGTTATCGTAGGACAACCGATTTCGTTAGTGTGTCGGTTTACGTTTCAGTTGTTAGTATTTCAAATAAGTCGGGTAACACTCCGATACTGTGTCGACACTTACATATTTTGGTAGGGTCTCTGTACTTATAAACTCTGATCATTAAGTTAAACGGTACCTCTTTCTCTGGTTTTGAGTGTTAATTTCGGTATGGTTGAAGATCTTGGTTAGTCAAACCAGGGAATAGGAAGTACGTTCAAATATAGGTCTTTAGTTAATTGTAAAATGTTTTTGATTATACTTTCTTCTTTCCTGTTATCGAAGGAACATTTTAAACCTTCTCTCAGTGACCCAAAACATTCTTACTTTTTTTATTGTCAAAAATAAAGTCATCTTCAAAGAATTGAATGTAAAAGGAGCGGTCATAAGTAGCGAGTAGATGAGATGTGTCCCTTTACTCACTATCCGACTGTTACGGACTGCTACTCTAAACGTATCCTAACTCCACTTTAAACATAAAAGGATCTCCATGGTCAGTTAAAACTATCTTGGACTATTTAGTAAACCCTAATCTGTTGTTTATAGAGTTATTTAAACTTCGAGAAAAGGGTCCTTCACGACTTTAAAATAACAAGACTAAGTGAACTCTTCTGTAGTGAAAGGGGGTAGGGTGGTCTCCAATCACCTATATTAGAACCGCGAAGGTCACTTCTAATAGACGTCCATAGACACAGGTCACACGTTTAGTTAAAAAAAAAAGGGATTAACATATCACTGTTCTCTTAGTCCATCACCATTTCTTAGGAACACGGGTAAGTCCTCTATATTCACCGACCCAAAGCTAGGGACACAACCCTTTTAGGGAACCTCCTTCTTTACCGTTGGGTAAGGTAATAAGAATGGACCTTTTAGGGTAACTGTCTCCTTGGACCGTCCGATGTCAGGTGTCCCAGTGTTTCTCAGTCTGAACTGACTCTTGGGTACATGATGATGATAAGAATTCTTTTGTGAAATTTAACACATAATACTTTTTCTCCTGTACCACTAATCCCTAATAAAGAGAGTATCAGACATGGTTCTTTGTAATGAAGTCTCTATTGGTGTTATAGAGAATATTATGGGAAATCACTATAGTGAAGAGAATTCCACTTTCTCTTGATAATTTATTATATAATTTATTTAATTGACGGTTAAATACTATAACCTTCGATCATTTTTCTAGAACGTTTGATACTCTGATTTTTAAATTTTCAACTTCCTGTACGACATTGATGTCCTTGTACTCCTTCGACTTTAAGTGTGGATCAAAAACAATAATGAGTATTTAGAACGAACTGTAATCGTCTCAAGAAGTCGGAGACTTAGTATCCGAACATAAGTAAGGACCCGTGGTAGAGAATAGAATAAGTCTGTCTTTACACAATTAATCGTATTGTTGTATCTAACATATCGACACTCTATTAATATTTTAACATTGACTACAGTGATTTAAGATTCAGATGTTTATGTAATAGTACCGTTAATTACCCGTCTGGGAATAGTAAAACTTTGAAACGTCCATAAAAATTTTACAAGAAAAGGGACGTTCGACTTCCATTGGGAGTAAAAAAAATAGAGTAAGTTGAACAGAAGGAGGGGGAGAGAAAGGAAAAAAGGAAGAAAAACAGAAGAAGGGAATGAAGAAGACAAAGAGGTAGAAACAAAGAAGAAAACTTTAAATAACGGAGTTTTTGTGAATGATTTGGTATTTTATGTGACAAGATACGGGAGAAATAGAATTTCTAGTCACTACATAATCCGTGACGGGTTCCCAGAAATCAATACCTTACAAGTGATATCGACAGCATACCTTGTCTAACGTCGTACGTGTCAATATCTGGTTTATAAAGTTTAATTAAGTGAAAAGTGCAATAAATTTTAGTCGTGTGTATATTACTTTTATTAAGTTTCACTAGTTTTACTCTTGTTCCTTCTCCGTCTTACCCTCACTAACACTCTATAGTTACTTAGAGTGAATTTTACCACGAGTTTTTACAATGATTATAGTCACCCACTTAATACCGTCTTTTTTAGATTCATTAAACCAGTGATGGAGTATAACTTATGTAAGAAAGACGAAAGGGTACGAGAAACGACTAACTCATAGTGTAAACTCATTGTGTAGATACACTACTCTCTCCATCCCGTCTTAAAATAATCTCTTCCGTGGACAAAGGAACCAGGGAAGACCAAATATTCTCCTAAGTTGAGAAGTTGAAAGAGATCCCAAGTCTAGTCAAGTCAACGAGTCAGTACAGGCTGAGAGACACTGGAGTACTTGCCGTCGTACGGTCCGAAGGGACAGGTAATGGTTAAGGGACTCAGGTGAGTTTGGGTATAGGTAACTCGGCCACTACGGTAGGTTGGTAGAGTAGGAGACAGTAGGGGAAGAGGAGGACGGGGGTTAGGAAGGGTTATAGTCTTAGAAAAGGTTACTCAGTTGAGAAGTGTAGTCCACCGGTTTCAAAACTTCAAAGTCGAAGTTGTAGTCAGGAAGGTTACTTGTAGGTCCTGACTAGAGGAAATCTTACCTGACCAACCTAAAGGAACGTCAGGTTCCCTAAGAGTTCTCAGAAGCGGTTGTGGTGTCAAGTTTTCGTAGTCAAGAAAGCACGAGTCGAAAGAAATATCAGGTTGAGAGTGTAGGTATATACTGGTGTCCTTTTTGGTGTCGGTACCGATTTGCCTGGAAACAACCGTTTCATTACAGAGACGAAAACTTATACGATAGATCCAACCAGTATTGAAAGGAAGGTTCCTCATTTACAGAAAATTAAAGTACCGATGTTAGTGGTAGACGTTACTACAACCTCGGGTCCTTTTAACAGTCGGTGACAAAGGTGACAAAGGGGTAGATAAAGGGTACTTCGCTACCCTGGCCTATGGTACTAGAAGCAGAAGACTTACAACTCGAAATTCGGTTGAAAAAGTGAGAGGAGAAAGTGAAAGTAGTTCTCCGAGATCAAGAAGAAGTGAAAGACGGTATTCCCACCACAGTAGACGTATAGACTCCAATGACTATAAAGAGGTTCTTTAGAACTAAGGTCAAACACGAAGGAGGTCGGGGTGCAAAGGGTATTACATGAGACGTATATTCAATTTATTCGTCCCATTGTCATATGTCGGAACTGTATGAGGAAAAGGATAAACCTTGGTCAGACAACAAGGTACAGGTCAAGATTGACAACGAAGGAATGGACGTATGTCCAAAGAGTTCCTCGTCCAGTCCACCAGCCCATTCGGGTAGAGAAAGTTTTAAAAGGTCAACTAACACTATGCGTGTCAGTTTCCGAAACCGTATCAGTTATTTCGTCTTCATCAACAAAAAGACCTTGAGACAACGAAAAAGGTACTAAGTTGTTTACAACCGTTAAACTAGAGACCAAGGAGACGGAAAAGATTTAGGCCGAACTTGTAGACCTTCAAGTGTCAAGTGGATAACGACTTCGGACCGAACCTCTTAAAACTCGTAATGAAATGACCACACGCTCTACTTACGTTAACACGCTATCAAACTCGTAAGAAACCGTAACGGAAAGAAACCGTAACCTTACTTTTGACTGGAAAAGGTAAGGACACCGATGATGACTCAAAAGGTTTAAACGACCGTATAACTCACGTCGTTAAAGTATTGTAATAGGAAGTCCTTAACTTTATCCAGTTGACCTTAAGGTAATGGAGGAGATCGAAACAAGTATCACTCCGAAGGATTCCGGGAGAACTGAAGTGTAAGGTCCTACAGACCGAGATCCACTCACTAGTGTGGTAGCACTAATAGACCCAGTACTTCTAGAAGAGACATGTCAAGAGGACACATAAGAAGGTGGAGAAGTATTACAGAAGACGAAGACAATCCAGGTATGGTAAAGACAGGAAATAACTCGGGTAGAAACGTACTTTACATTTGGGTATCTTACTTCATCATTCATTTCTGTTACCCATTCTAAACTGAAAGTACTTTATCTATACAAATCCAAATAGGAATGGACGAACGTATCTACGTACGATTCAACGAAGTCAGTATAGGCTGAGAAACGTTGGGACACCTGAAATCGGGTGGTCCGAGGAGACAGTACCTTAAAAGGGTCATACTTATGACCTCACCCAACGGTAAAGGAGGAGGTCCCGTAGACGGGTTGGGTCCGTAGCTTCGACGTAGACAATGTAGACGCAAACGTCCGTCCAAGAAATGGTGATCACAATGGACCCTTCGGGGAGGAATGGACGAATCTTAGAACTATTTTAAAAGAAGAAACTTATTTTTCTTTTGAGTCTTACTTCTGCGACTGTTTTATACAATTAGTCAAAAGATTTGGTCGTTATGGACAGATTACGTACAACGTGGTCTTTAAACAAACATTCGGTGACGAAATTTCTTGTACCGAAATAGAGTGAAATGTTTTATTAAGACCTTGAGATCAAGGTCTCAATGGACGTCTTAAATAAATGTTCTGTGTACTGTTGCATAGAATTATGTCATACAGTGAGTCAGCACAGGCTGAGAAACGCTGGGGTACCTGACATCGGATGGTCCGAGGAGGGAGGTACCCTAAGAGGTCCGTTCTCATGACCTCACCCAACAGTAAAGGAAGAGGTCCCCTAGAAGGGCTGGGTCCCTAACTTGGACCCAGAGGGTGTAAGGTCCGTCTGCGAAATTGGAGACTCGATGGTCCTTTCGGACTGTTGTATAGAAGGATGGGATTTTAACTTACTACTTAATTGGGTCGAACTTGTAAATGGACTAAGTAACCTTTTCTGGGACTACGACCCTTTCTAACTTCCACTCTCCTCTTCCCTGCTGTCTCCTACCCTACCAACCTACCGTAGTGCATGAGCTTACTGTACTCAAACTCGTTCGAGACCCTCAACCACTACCTGTCCCCTCGGAACGTACGTCGTCAGGTACCCCAGTGTTTCTGAGTCCATGCTGACTCGATGACTTCACTTGCAATGGAAGGAATAAGTAATTAGAATTCAACAAAGACAGTTAGAAGTTTGTGTTTACAAGGGGATTATATTATTACTAGTGTAGTTTATGGTATATGGGAAACGTTGGTTCAAGGTTTTACAATATTGGTTTTAATCTTAGAGACCTCTTTTTTATATTAAACATATTAATTAATATAATTCTTCTTTTTTGTTCCGTCAGGGGAAAATCGATTCATAGAGAACATTCTAATAATTTGTTGAACCTTCGAGTGTGAAGACATACTCAGTCTTCCCAGTAGTAAAGTTTAGTATTCGTCTCTAAACTAGTTAGTGGTTGCAAATTTTAAAGAGAATAATTACAACTAGAAACGAATTTACCGTGGTGTGAAATTTGTTGACCTGTTTTACGAGAATAATCTCCGAGATAGTTTCAACATTCAGATATGTCTTCAACACTCCCAATAAACTCAATATAATCATAAATTTTTATTAAGGACCACCTTCACTTGAACTCCAGTCTGGGTGTATCTACCTACACACATACACGACCCCCTTCCCATACACACATATATATACTTTCGAAGTGACATTAATTGTTGTGGTTGTAGGATAATAAAACTCAACATCGATTACTTATCCTTATTATAGGGAGTCCAAATATTTTATACGTGTGTAAGATAATTATCAGAAAACGAGTCTCTTGTGTTCATAGTTTACGAGATTCATTTAACTGTAATGATTACATTAACAAACGGGGTTTGAGTCCGAAGAACTTGACTAAGAACACGATTAGTGATTAACATCATTCTGTGGAATCTCTTTCCGTCTTTCACAACTCTAACTTCAACCATTTAATCTAAGTAGACTCATAAAATCAAAACAGTTTCAGTAAAACGGTGATGATTATTTCTAAGATACTAATTTTAATTTTACAATATCAAACTACCCAATTCTATACCCGGTCTCTTCTCTTTCTCCATTACAAGGTAAGTAAGAGTAAATAGAAGTTTACTGTCGTTCGTCCCGTATCGAATTTCGTCTTCAGTCTTATTTACACTGTTTACGAAAGTTTGTAACCGCCCAAGCTATCAGTAACAAAGGTCACTATGTCAGAATTTGGCTATCTGGACGTTTTACAATAACACGGCACCAGTCTCCACGGACGTTCATTCATACGGTTTTCGTAGCAATCCCTTTTACTTTCAACAATAATTACTTTGTTTAACTCTTCGACTGTCACTCTTTTCTCCCAACCCTCCCGTGACAAACCTTCGTTTTAGTCATTGGTGGTGAAATTTCCTATTTTTTAACAATCCGTACGTACAAACCGACTTAATTTACTTTCCTTTATTAACATTTAGTTACGTTATTTCTTCCGTCTTTCGATTACCAAGAAAACAAAGTTTAACATTTACCGTAAAAACACAAGGTGACATTTGGAGTTCACTACCGAGACAATTAATACCGTATCTTTCGGACGGTAAAGTGAAAAGACTGATATTGTTACAGATGAAATGATTCGGAACTAAAACAAATAAACATACGTAATTCCACACTTGATTCTCAATTGTCGAAAAAACTGTACTCCTCTGGATCAAAGAGTTTTTTTCTAAAAACGGAAACTATTAATCCCAGGCCAATTCTTTAAAACGACATAACTTTTCAGTCTAGGTGATCCGTACTTATAAAACACAAAGATCCATATCTCGTATACTACGGTTTAGTCTTTTACATAGAAATACAATTTCAACCTTATTTTAATGGTTTATTTTAATGGAAAATAAACCTTTCGAAAGATTTAGAAGACTATTTCCTGCATTTCGGTAGTGTTTTGATTAATTTTGTCTCACAGTACGAAATCACCCGATGGGATTTCTTTTTCGAATTCTACGAAGAACTTGGACGGTATTACTCAACTAACAGTTGACCATTAACCAACGAGTATAAAATATATACAAAACTGATATGTTATAAAGCATATACTATTATAAAACATATACATACATAAAAAGTAAAATGTTACAGACGTAGAAAACGACAAAGAGTAAATGGAGTAGGGAAGAGACGTTCAGAAAGATGGGGAAGTGGAGGTACTTTAAAATGACCTTTCGAAATATAAGATGTCAACATCCAATGTCCCCACTCCCCATCTATTCAACAAAGAGATCAAAATTTTCAACTATTGACATCTCCTTAAAATGGGTCTGACTTCAAAGACTAAACCTACCACTCTACGACCTGAGATTTGTTTACGACACTACCTACTCTGTACACCAAGGAGAACCAGCCTCCACTGACATAAGACGCCACCACCCCCTTCCGTGCACCCTCGTACACTCGGTAACCCTCGATCTTCCACCTGTTATTGGTCGTCCAAGATTCTACTAGGTTCCTAGGGACGAAGGACCGTAAGTGTAAGACGTGTAGAGGAAGGGATCTCTCGTTGGACCTGGACACTGAACAAAATCTTATAAACAACAACGACAACAAGTCATTGAGTCATCACAGACTGAGAAACGCTAGGTTGGGGTATTTACCGTCGTGTGGTCCGAATGGACAGGAAGTCATAGAGGGCCTCAAACAAGTTTAAGTACAGACAATTCAACCACTACGATAGAATGGTAGAGTAGGAGACGGTGGGAGAAGAGTAAAACGGAAGTTAGAAGGGGTCGTAGTCCCATAAAAGGTTACTCAGTCGAGATGTGTAGTCCATCGGTTTAATAACCTCGAAGTCGAAATCGTGGTCAAGAAGGTTACTTATAAGTCCGATCTAAAGGAAATCCTGACTGACCAAATTAGAGGAACGACAGGTTCCCTGAGAGTTCTCAGAAGATGTCGTAGTGTCAAGTTTTCGGAGTCAACAAACCACGAGTCGGAAGAAACACCCAGGTTGTACTTGTAGGGATGTACTGATGACTTCTTTGGTATCGAAACTAGGTAGATCACTACCTAGAAACAAACGTTTTGATCTTATACCATTACCTTTGTTCTAAAGTTAAGACACTAATGTACTGTATTATGACAGTACAGGTGGAACGATCGTCTGAGAGAGGGAACGACAGGAATGACATTGTTCGTCGGCCCAACCCCTCCGGTAGTCTTGTACATTGACTTCTGTCAGAGACCAGACGTTGGTTGGCCTTTACCTCCTGTCGTAGGTCGGTTAGCGGTCGGTCTTTGACTTTAGGAATCGGAATATTAACGTGTCTTATATAAAACGGTTGTTGGTGTACACAAACCTTTGTCAAGGAAGGGGTAAGGCAGGAACTCTTATCTGGTGTCGGGACCGGATAGGGGACTTACGTCGGACTACTCTTTAGGTTTCGTCGTCTGGGGATGAGGTGTCTTTGTTATTCGAGTTTTTACACTAAATTCAAATAAGAAAAAGAATTTTTTTTTTATTAAACCCCCCCTATATAAACGAAATATTACAACACAATTAAAGATGACATGTCGTTTCACTTAGTGGGTAGATATGTATATCGAGGAGAAAAAACCTATAGGAAGGGTAAATCCAGTGGTGTCTCTTGACTCATCTTAAGGGACTCGATATGTCGTCCAAGAGTGGTCAATAGAGAGAATCCGTACGTACGATTCAGAGAAGTCAGTACAGGTAGAGACACTCTGGAACATGTGATATCGGTCGGTCCGAGGAGACAGGTATTCATCATAGTTCTCCCATATATACAGTTGGGGTTACAGGATTAAGTAGGGTAGTGCAGGGAAGGGAGGGAAGTACCGGTATGTAAACAAGAGATACAGACACAGAGACAAAGACAAAACGTTTAATCTAGTGGTTTAAGCTATGGTAAAAAGATCTAAGGTGTACATTTCGTGGGACTACAAGTAACGTCACGATAAATATTATCGGTCTAGTACCCTTCGTTGGATTCACGGGTAGTCGTCTCTTTGTCTACTTCTACACTAGATTCAAAGTTTTGTTTGTTTGTTTGTTTTTTAATGACCGTTAGACGTACAAGTCATAGGAAGGAGTAAGTCCCCCCTTTTTTTTCCGAAATTAGTCAAAAGTTAAACGATCGAGAGACTAAAATAGTTTACAAGAAAATGAGATCATGTACAAAATTCTTGAGATATACTCCCAGGTAAAGTTACTTGTCAGAGATTTACGATAAACAATATTACCACAAATCCTTACCCCGAAACCACAACTAGGAAAAATAGATAAAACATTATAAATTTTATTCAGTCTGACTTCGTGAATGGGAGAACATGCGGTAAGTAGTAATGACATCGAAATAATAGAAGGAACCATAGTAGAAGAAAAGTATAATTTATCAAGACCAAGAGACTTTGAGGAGACAATCCTTTAACGAAATGCCATTAGTATAGAGAATGGGTAGAGTTCTAGAAAAGATAAGAACGAAACAGTAGAATCTTTAATGTACTCTTTTTACTTTGTGCCATACATTTCACTCTCGTAGGTAAATCGTAGTATGTAAAGACTCAAAAGAAGAGTAAGGATACATAAACCACGATGTTTCTTCAGATGTCACGGTATTTACGTAAGTTCTATAACTGTAAAGATCCGACCATTACTTTTTTACACTACATAAACATCAATGGATCTCCACTTTTTGTTTAAAATATATTCGTTCACGGTGTAAAGACCGGTTTCTTATGAGTCCTATGGAAAATGAATTATCTGCACATAGAACACTTAAAAAAGTCTCAGTCGTATAATCTTGATCTATCTAGGTTAGATTCAGATTAAATTTCTGTTTCTTGGATTCGATAATACGATTATTTCTAATTACGGCCTTACGGATGGAGAATCAGGATGTCGTAAAGGCAACGTAGGATAACTACGGACACCATAACGATACTTTCCGACCTTATTGGTAAAACTTAACATTACCTGATAAAAAGAGTGAGTTCATAATGTATTCGTTGATTCTACTGTCCACTCTCCTTCGTTACCTTTCTTTTGTATTATCGGAAAGGAAAGATTGATACTCGACCGATGAAGTAGTGGAACCGAGAAGTCTTACTACCCGAGGTAAACTAGTGTCGTAAGGTAAACTAACAGGAGAAACCCCTTGTACTTCAAAACTTTTCTTGACTCATGATCCCTCCTATTAGTGATTCTTGTGAAAGTTAAATGTATCTTAAGTCTCCTACTCTACCAACCTACCGTAATGGCTGAGTTACCTGCACTCGAACCCATTTGAGACCCTCAACCACTACCTGTCCCTCCGGACCACACGACGTCAGGTACCCCAGTGTTTCTCAGTCTGTACTGACTCACTGACTTGACGTACAGTATGTATATATATACTAGACTAAACTAAATGTCATATTTGATTTCTCTATATTTTTATAAATTTTGGTTGATTAAGTAAAAATTCTTTGTCTTTGTCCCTTTGTTTGAAATACTGTAAATCAATGTTATAAACATCGTTACAATCATTTGTCACTGTATATGGATTTTAGTAAGTGGAACAGAGGGGACGGACCTAGAAGACGTTGTGGTACGGTAGAGGATATCTAAAGAGAACTACATTGAATTTACATCGTAGTATATATAACGACGACGACGACGACGACGATTCAGCGAAGTCAGTACAGGCTGAGACACTCTGGGGTATCTACCTTCGGGTCGTCCGAGGGGACAGGGACCCTAAGAGGTCCGTTCTTGTGACCTCACTCAACGGTAAGGTTAAATATAAGAAAAGAAAGAAAAAAAAAAAAAGTATTTTTTGTTTTTAAATGAAGAGTATCGAGACCTCCGACCTTTAGATTCTAGTCCCACAGTCGTACCAGTTTAAGATCACTCCTTGGAGAAGGGTATACATCTTCTTGGAAAGGTGGTGGTAGAAGAGTAACACAGGTGTATACACGGACTCACTGTCATTCTCTCGAGAGACCTCAGGGAAAATATTCTTGTGATCAGAATAAGTCCTCCCGAGGTGAAAGTACTGGATTAGTACAGGATTACCGTAGTAAAACCTCTATTCAAAGTTGTATCCTTAAAACTCTTCCATGTAAGTCAGGCAAGGTTACTTTTAGTGTTCTATAAAAACTTGTTTCATTCAGTAATTAATATGAAAACTAGGTTCACAGTCTTTGTGTTGAGTTTATCCGTTTTACATATTCATGAAGGACACCATTTCGATTAAGATCTGATCTAATCTAAATCTAAGTGAGATCTGATCGATTTGATCGGTCTGGTCATTGTCTTAGTTTGACTTCACTATCGTTAATGGTATGTTATAACTTTTTCTATGTGAAGTACGAACCTTAATAAGGATTCACTAACAGTAAAGTTTAAAGCGAGTAAAATTGGTTACCGATAGACATTCATCGATGAGATATTACATCTTAAAGTAATGTCGGTGTGGACGTACTAAAAGAGGTACATTTATAGGTACTGTATTAAATGTTCAAGGGAACGAGGAGGACTTTGGTTATATAGAATTGACATAGTCCTTAAAAGTCCCAAAACCCGAATTAAGATTCCTTTGGAAGGTTGGAGTTCTAGACATTGTGATATAGTATTAAGGTACTTTAAAACAAATATACAAGTCAGTGTATCAACACAGGTCGAGAAACACTGGGATACTTGCAGTTGTGTGGTCCGAAGGGACAGGAGGTGAGAGTAGCTCTCAAACGAGTTTGAGTATTATAGGTGACTCAGTCACTACGGTAGGTTGGTAGAGTAAGAAAAAGTGGGGAAGAGGAGTACGGGAGTTTGAAAGGGTCGTAGTACTAGAAAAGGTCACTCAGTTGAGAAGTGTAGTCCACCGGTTTCAAAACTTCGAAGTCAAAGTCGTGGTCAGGAAGGTTACTTATAAGTCCCAACTAAAGGAAATCTTAACTCTCTAAACGAGAAGAAAGACAGGTCCCCTGAGAGTTCTCAGAAGAGGTCTTGGTGTCAAACTTTCGTAGTTAAGAAACTGTAAGTCTGAAGATATACCAGGTTGAGATTGTAGGTATGAACTGACGACCTTTTTGGTATCGAAAACTGATATACCTAGAAACAACCTTCACTACAGAGACGAAACATTATACGACAGATCCAAACAGTATCGAAAAGAAAGTTCTACACTCCTAGAAAATTAAGGTACCGCCGTCAGAGGTAGACGTCACTAAAACCTCAGGGGGTCTTTATCAGATTAAAAAAGGTAACAAAGGAGAGATAAACGGTACTTCACGATTCTGATCTACGGTACTAGAATCAAAAAACTTACAACTTAACGTTGGGTCCAAAAAGTGAGACGAGAAAGTGGAAGTAGTTTTCCGAGAAATCAATCAAGGAGAAGTGAAAGACGATTATCCCACCATAGTAGACGTATAGACTCCAATAACTATAAAGAGGACCGTTAGAACTAAGGTCGAACACTAAATCGGTCTGACCATAAAGTGAATTACAACAGACGTGTATTCAATTTATTCGTTCCACTGTTATATGTCGGAACAGTATAAAGAAAGGGTTAAAACTTGGTCAGACAATAAGATACACTGGTACTCTTTACAATATACACTGGTTCAATTCACCTTTATAAAATGAAGAGAACATAAATCGTCATATGGAAAATTTGGAGTACTTGAACTTTAAAAAAACTTCTGACCCAGTTTCTCAACTTATTTATACTATCGTTTAATATAATTATGAAAACAGAGAGATTAATTAAAAAGTTATTTAAATAAATGACACATTCATTATGTTTAATGATACGTTTATGTTTTATGATACTTTCATTATGTTTAGTTACAGTTTAAGTTCGGACAAAACAACCCGTTCAGGTTCTGAATGACGGGTAGAAATGTTTCATTGAGACTCAGTAAAATAGTTGAATTCTAATAAGACAGAAATAATCAAGGACTCATTTCACCATCGTTATTAATAAGGTTGTTCAAAAGTGGAAATAACTGTAAAGGATACAAGGAGTTTTCCAAAATATTAAAGTAGTATACCTAAAATATTTAAATAAAAGTAAATATAAAGAATGATCCATGATAAAACAAAACCTATCAAAGTTAACCTAAAAAAAAAAGAAATTAACGATAAAGGGTTTATCAATAAGAATATGTCAAGCGTAAATAAAACAACCTATTCGAGATATACATAGTACTAAATGTATCGGGTAAGATCCTCGGAGCCTTGTCTACCTTACTTAAATTTATATTTGTCGTGAGCGACCGAGAGTTGGGAACATCTCCGTGAACCTTCCTTGGGTCGTGTTCAGTTGTAGATTCATGTGTATTACATGTGTATGTGTAATAACTTATTACATATATATATATAAAAAACTTCTTTCTCAAAAAATCGACCGGTATGAAAACGTTCAGAGAAAGGAATAAAGACTAGGTTCGGAAAACGGGGTAATTATACGTTTTTAAATACTCTAATCCATTACGAATAGACCTTAAATGTAGAGGTACCTTTGTTCGAGTAGTAGAGTAGAGTCTTTATGTTCCAAATCATCCTCTAATCAAGTCAAGTCAGCGAGTCAGCACAGGCTGAGAAACACTGGGGTACTTAACGTCGTGCGGTCCGGAGGGACAGGTAGTGGTTGATGACCTCTAGTGAGTCTGAGTGTAGGTATCTCAGTCACTACGGTAGGTCGGTAGAGTAGGAGACAGCAGGGGAAGAGGAGGACGGGGGTTAGGGAGGGTCGGAGTCTCAGAAAAGGTTACTCAGTTGAGAAGCGTACTCCACCGGTTTCATAACCTCAAAGTCGAAATCGTAGTAAGGAAGGTTTCTTTAGGGTCCCAACTAGAGGAAGTCTTACCTGAACAACCTAGAGGAACGTCAGGTTCCCTGAGAGTTCTCAGAAGAGGTTGTGGTGTCAAGTTTTCGTAGTTAAGAAACCGTGAGTCGGAAGAAGTGTCAGGTTGAGAGTGTAGGTATGTACTGGTGACCTTTTTTGTATCGGAACTGATCTACCGGGAATCAGCCGTTTCATTACAGAGACGAAAACTTATATGATAGATCTAACCAGTATTGAAAAGAAGGTTCCTCATTCACAGAAAATTAAAGTACCGACGTCAGTGGTAGACGTCACTAAAACCTCGGGGGGTTTTATTTCAGACTGTGACAGAGGTGACAAAGAGACAGATAAAGGGTACTTCACTACCCTGGTCTACGGTACTAGAAACAAAAGACTTACAACTCGAAATCCGGTTGAAAAGGTGAGAGGAGAAAGTGAAAGTAGTTCTCCGAAAAATCAAGGAGAAGTGAAAGACGGTATTTCCACCACAGTAGACGTATAGACTCCATTGACTATAAAGAGGACCGTTTGAACTAAGGTCGAACACAAAGAAGGTCAGGTCGCAAAGAGTGCTACATGAGACGTATCTTCAATTTATTCGTCCCACTGTTATATATCGGAACTGTATGAGGAAAAGGATAAACTTTCGTCAGACAACAAGGTACAGGTCAAGATTGACGACGAAGGACTGAACGTATGTCTAAAGAGTTCTCCGTCCAATCCACCAGACCATAGGGGTAGAAAACTTCTTAAAAGGTGTCAAAGAACACTGGGTGTGTCAGTTTCCGAAACCGTATCAGTTATTTCGCCTTTATCTACAAAAAGACCTTGAGAGAACGAAAAAGGTACTAGGTCGCCTACAACCGTTAAACTAGAGACCAAGGAGACGGAAAAGATTTTGGTCGAACTTGTAGTCCTTAAAGTGCCAAGTACATAACGACTTCGGACCGAACCTCTTAAAACTCGTAATGAAAGGATCGTAACATCTACTCACGTTAACACACTATCAAACTCGTAAGAAACCGTAACGGAAAGAAACCCTAACCTTACTTTTGACTGGAAAAGGTCAAGACACCGGTGACGACTCAAAATCATCACTGGGAGTTTTCTTCAATCACATCTTCTAGGTTGTTACTCTTCACCATTCCCCTTTTTTTTCTTGTTGTTGTTGTTTTTTCTCCGATCTGGTATAATTTTGTAGACATAAAATCCGATGTCAAAACATTGTTCATCGGTCCGATGTATAGATGGAGATTATAGAAAGAGAAACCGTTTCTAACTACTCAAGACTTAATATATAAATTAAATTTGTTTAGCAAGTAATTTTTTTTATGTAAACTGAACAAAAGTGAGTACAACCAAAGGTGATGTCGTCTCCTCGTCTGATCTCACCCTAGTCAGTTTAGACTTAAGAAGTTTGACTGTTTCTTATAAGAATATTAGGTGTAAACACAACCACTCAAATTTTATTTAACATAAAAGGAAAGAGTAATATACGTTAGTGCTCAAGTTTGAGAACTAAGGAGTTTCTGTATAATTTAAAAAAATATGAAAACTATAAAATTAGAAACAATCTAAGTCGTGTACCTCGTCTTATGTAGAAATATATGTAAATATGTGACAATAGAAGGAGAAGTAGAAGAGGTGAAAAACTTTTTAAAAAATTTATATTTAAATAAACAAAATTAGTCTCCGATTCCTCTAGTCGGGACCCTAAAGAAACCTTCCTTACTACGATTTTGACTTTGAGGTCATGAAACCGGTGGAGTACGCTTCTCAACTGAGTAACCTTTTCTGAGACTACGACCCTCCTTAACCCCTGTCCTCCTCTTCCCCTGCTGTCTCCTACTCTACCGACCTACCGTAGTGACTGAGCTACCTGCACTCAGATTCACTTGAGACCCTCAACCACTTCCTGTTTCTCCGGACCGCACGACGCTAAGTACCCCAGTGTTTCTCACCCTGTGCTGACTCACTGACTTGACTTGACTTGACGTAATGAAATGTTATAACATAACCAAAACGGTATGTAACTGTACTTAGGCGGTACCAATATGTACACAAAGGGTAGGACTTGGGGGGAGGACCGAGGGAGGGGTATGGTAGAGAGTCCCAGTCGGGTCACCTGGTCGGGGCTCCTCCTAGGTCATAGTACGAAGTTTGGACCTGACCACTAAGCACAGTGTATACTATTATATGTACAGTTACGGTATGAGGCTTTGGTAGCGTGGGAGCGGAAGAGGGTGTCTCAGGTTTTCTGACAAGATATGTAGACACAGAGAAAACGACAGAGCGTATGTCCCAATAGTAATGGTAGAAAGATTTAAGGTATATATACGCAATAATATGACATAACCACAAAAAGAAAGACAGAATGAAGTGAGCCATAATCCGAGGTCAAAGTAGGTGGAGTAATCTTGACTAAGTTTACATAAGAAAAATTACCGACTCATTATGAGGTAACACATATGCATGGTGTCGAAAGAGTAGGTAAGCAGACGACTACCTGTAGATCCTACGTAGGTACAGGACCGATAATATTTGTCACGACGCTACTTGTAACCCCATGTGTACAGAGAAAGTTAAGACCAAAGGAACCACACATACGGGTCTTCACCCTAACGACCCATCATACCGTCAAGATAAAGGTCAAAAAATCCTTAGAGGTGTGACAAGAGGTATCACCGACGTGATCAAACGTAAGGGTGGTTGTCACATTCTCCCAAGGGAAAAGAGGTGTGGGAGAGGTCGTAAATAACGAACATCTGAAAACCTATCGTCGGTAAGACTGACCACACTTTACCATTGAATAACACCAAACTAAACGTAAAGAGACTATTACTCACTACAACTCGTAGAAAAGTACACAAACAATCGGTAGACATACAGAAGAAACCTCTTTACAGACAAATAAGAGACCGGGCATAAAACTAACCCAGCAAATAAAAAGACCTTAACTCAATGTCGTCAACGAACGTATAAAAACTCTAATTAAGAAACAGTCAACGAAGTAAACGATAATAAAAGAGGGTTAGACTTCCGACAGAAAAGTGGAACGAATATGAAAGGAAACAACACGTCTTCAAAAATTAAAATTAATCCAGGGTAAACAAATAAAAACGAAAATAAAGGTTATAAGACCCTCCACCCAGTATTTTCTAAGACGACACTAAATACAGTCTCTCACAAAACGGATACAAGAGGAGATCCTCAAAATATAAAAGACCAGAATGTAAATCTAGAAATTAGGTAAAACTCAAATAAAACACATGCCAAAATCTTTCACTAGTTCACCAACTGGTCAAAAGGGTCTTGGTGAACAATTTCTCTAACCGAAAAGAGGTAACATATAAGAACGAAGGAAACGGTTTCTATTCCACAGATATCCACACACTTAAATAGAGACCCGAAAGATAAAACAAGGTAACTAGATATAAAGACAGAAACACGGTCATGGTATGACAGCACTACTGACACCGAAACATCATCTCGGACTTCAGTCCGTCGAACTAAGGAGGTCAAGGTAAGAAGAAAGAGTTCTAACGAAACCGATAAACTCCAAAAAACATAAAGGTATGTTTGACACTTTAATAAACAAGATCGAGACACTTTTTATGGTAACCATCGAACTATCCCTAACGTAACTTAGATAACTAACGAAAACCATCATATCAGTAAAAGTGATATAACAAAGAAGACTAGGTACTTGTACTATATAAAGAGGTAGATAATCACAGGAGAAACTAAATAAAGTGGTTACAAAATATCAAAAGATATATATCCAGAAAACAAAGAAATCCATCTATATGAGGATTCATAAAATAAGAAAAGCAACGTTACCACTTACCTTAAAAAAGGAATTAAAGTGAAAGATAAAAGAGTAATAATCACATATCCTTATGTTCTCTAAAGACACACAACTAAAATATAGGACGTTGAAATGATATAAGTAACTAATTAAGATCATTAAAAGACCACCTCAGAAATCCCAAAAGTTACATCTCCTAGTACAGCAGACGTTTGTTACTCACAATGAAGAAGAAAAGGTTAAACCTAAGGAAAATAAGGAAAAAGACGACACCGGTTTTGAAAGTTTTGATACAACTTATCATCACCACTCTCACCCGTGGGAACAGAACAAGGACTGAAATCCCCTTTACGAAAGTTAAAAAGTGGTAACTCCTATTACAAACGACACCCAAACAGTATATATCGAAAATAATACAACTCCATACAAGGAAGATAAAGACGAAAGACCTCCCAAAAATAGAATTTACCTTAAAATTAAAACAGTTTCCCAAAGAGACGTATATAACTCTATTAGTATACCTAAAATAAAAAGTTAAACAATTACACCACATAATGTAACTAACTAAACACTTATAACTCCTTAGGAACGTAGGGACCCTATTTCGGGTAAACCAGTACTACACACTAGAAAAAATTACACAACAACCTAAGACTAACGATCTTAAAACAATTCCTAAAAACGTACATACACGTAGTCACTATAACTGAACATCAAAAGAAAAAAACACCGTAGAAACAGTCCAAAACCATAATCCCACTACCACCGGAGTATCTTACTCAAACCTTCAAATGGAAGGAGACGTTAAAAGACCTTCTCAAACTCATCCTATCCACAATCGAGAAGAGATTTAAAAACCATCTTAAGTCGACACTTCGGTAGACCTGGTCCCGAAAACAAACGACCTTCTAAAGACTAATGTCAAAGTTAAAGACACGAACACTGCCCAGACAATTCTAAAAGATAAAGAAGGACCAAGTCAAAACCTTTCAACATGAAAAGATTCTTAAACAGATAAAGAAGGTGCAACAGGTAAAATAACCGTATACTAACGACTATCATCAGAGAATACTAGGAGACATAAAGACACAACAGACAACACTAGAGAGGTAAAAGTAAAGATTAAAATAACTAAACTAAAAAGAGGGAAACAAAGAACTACTCAGACCGATTACCAAACAGTCAAAATAAATAGGAGAGTTTCTTGGTCGAAAACCGAAACAACTAAAAACGATACCAGAGAAAACGAAGAAAACGTAAATAAAGACGGGATTATAAATTCGAAAGAAAGGAAGATGATTGTAACCCAAGAAGTAAAGAAGGAAAAGATCAACGAAATCCACATCTTAATCCAATAAATAAACTGAGAAAAGAACAAAGAACTCCATACGGACATGACGAACTTCGAAGGGGAATCGTGACGAAAATGTCACAGGGTGTCCAAAACCTAACAACACAAAAGTAAAAGTAAACAAAGATACGTATAACACTAAAGAAGACACTAAACAACCAATAAGTCGTCGCACAACAAGTCGGAGATATACAACCTTAAAATCATCAAAAAGAGGACATTAACTTTAGATTAGAATGACGTAACACCAGTCTTTTCTACGAACCTTAGTAAAGTTAAAAAACTTAAATGGTTACGATCTAAATACCGGGTCCTACACTAGATAGGACTTCTTCCAAGACACTCGTGAACTCTTTTTCCACTTTAAGTAGCAAAAACCCACTTTACAGGATATCTATAGTTAAGTCAGATTCGTCAGATAACATAGTAAATTTCAAACGCAAAGGAACAATTAAAAGACAAATCAACTAGAGAGGTATCCACACTCACCTCATAATTTAAGAGGGTGAGAATGACACAATAACAATTAAAGGGGAAAGCATGAACAATCGTAAACAGAATGTATAACACCACGAGGATACAACCCACGCATATATAAATATTAACAATATAGAAGAAGAACCTAACTAGGAAACTAGTAATCCATCACCGGAAGAAACAGAGAAAAGTGTCGGAAACAAAATTTCAGATAAAATAGACCATACTCATAACGATGAGGACGAAAGAAAACCAGATATAAACACACCTTATAGAAAAAGATCGGGAAGTAGAAGTCAGCCATACACAGAGAACAAATCTCCTCCCAGAGAACATCTGTTGATTTTATACCCAGAATAAAAACATAGGTAAGTCAGTCAGAAACAGAAAACCAACCCCGTAAATTGGGTAAATGTAAATTCCATTAATAACTATTCATACTAGGACAACGGTAAATGAAATAACAAAACCCAAGTACAAATATGTGGGAAAGACACAAAGGACAGATCTCTTCTAGGAATTCGTAAACAACCTCTCGACCAAACCACCACGACTTAAGAGAGTCGAAACGAATAGACATTTCGAAAACTAAAGAGGAAGTATAAACTTACTCTAGGAACGACCCACGTCATTAGACCCGACATCCAATAATAATAATAAAAAAATTAGTGAAATTCATATAGGACGGTAAGGGAGGACCGGACTTCTCAGAGATAACTTTCTAGTCGACAATAGGAATACCCTTAGGGGAACACACAATAAATAACAAAAAGGGAACGACAAAAATTATAAACAAGAAACATAAGTTAGAAACAATTAAACTAATTATACAAAGTACCCCACAAAGTGGAACCCAAATAGGACAAACCCGGAGAGACCCAAAGAACCTGAAACAACTAATAAGGGAAGGGATAAAATCCCTTCAAAAGTTGATAATAGAGGAGTTCATAAAAGAGTAGCAGAAAGAAAAACAGAAGAAGAAGAAGACCTTGAGGATACTAAGCTTACAACCCCGTAAATTGTAACAGGGTCTCCAGAGACTCTAACAGGAGTAAAGAAAATTAAGTAAAAAGAAAAAAAGGAGAGACAAAGTGAATAAAGATGGTAAGATAGAAGATGGAGTGAATAGGACAGAAGACGGAGACAATAAGATGACAACCAAGGGAGGTCTCACAAAAACTAGAGTAAATAACGTAATAAGCAATATATAACTGAGAAAAAATAAAGAAGATCCAGGAACAATTTGGAAAAAACGTAGAAGAGTTGGGAACAGAGGTCCGATAAATAGACATTGAGGTAAAACAAACGTTCTAAAACCTAGTAAAAGTGATAGTAATAAGTCTTAATAAATAGTCTATCTAAGGTATAGTCAAGGAGAAAACAAACCAAACCACCCGTAAATAGGACAAGGAAATGGACGACCTATAAAGAAACGGGGAAGGAGAACAAATATAACGACACAAACCCCACCGGAAAGACATAAGACCGTCAAACACCCCAAGAGAAATAACGCCTCAAAGGAGTGACACCCATCCTAACCTACCCACCGAACAGTTCCAAAAGACCAATCCCTTCGAACACAACCACAAGACCACCCACCTCGACCTAAAGAAGAGAGACCTCACGTTACTTCACAGGTCATTATTCAACACTCTACAGTCACCCAAACCTCTCTGAAACCCGTTTGACAATAACTTCGAGTCCCGATACAAGAACACAACGACCTCTTAAACACACCATACAGAACGAGACCTTGAACGACCGGGAACCCACCACGAACCAAATTCACATCCATACCACCGTAAACTACTCGAGGATAGCTAATTACAAGGGACCTCAGTCCTGAAGAGTCCACAAGAGTCCTAAACCTGAATTCGGAGGACGGAGAGCAACAGTCAGAATAAGAATGTCATCGGAGTTCTGAAGAGGTAGAGGAAATCTTTTGTTACCAGACGAAAAGACACACGGACTACAGGAGACGGTCGTAAGTCTTCAACAAAACAACTTAAACGAGTCGCAAGTTTACAAGAAAACTACTTAAACAACCCCTCTTTTACCAGAGGGTCAGGATAAGGAGACGGTAGAATCCTGACGGAGGGGTAGAAGAATAAAATTTCAGATATTAGGATTTTATTTTATTGAAACTTTAAAGGTTCACTTTACACATTGACCTATTTTTATGAGAAACAAAACTTGAAGAGTCCACCGAGATCACCATTTCTTGGATAGTCGGTTACGTCGTCTGTGTTTCCTGTGCTCAAACTAAACACCAAGTCCTTCTAGGAGACCCCTTCCCGTATCGTTGGGTGAAGTCATAAGAACGGTCCTCTTAGGGTACCTGTCTCCTCGGACCACCCGATGGTAGGTATCCCAGTGTTTCTCAACCTATGTTGATTTCGTTGAATCGTGTGTACTTGGGAAGTAAAGTAGAAACACCGATCCGACTAGAATCCTTCTTATATCTCTGGAAACGAAGACCGGTATTACTTTATTAAATTTACCTAGCAGAAGGACGGTACTTGTGGACCTCTCGTCCGGTTTTTAATATTCTTTTGACAAATATGTGTATCTTGTTGTCCTCTGTACCCTGAGTAACTAGGAACTCTTTTCTCTTCGTCCTACTAGGGATACTCGTTGAACTTAAGTCAAGGACTTACTAACACACTTACGTCTAGTCAGAGGGACTCAATTTTGTTTCTCCCTATAAACACCTCCGACTTCGGTAAATTGGGACGTCACACCTCTTGATCTCCTCTCCCTCTGTATGTCTCTTTTTCACGATCTTAAGACGACACCACAGTGAAACGTAAAAAATGTCTTATAATTAGGTCATAACCATCTAATTATGTAGGACTTCGGTTCGTTTCTTACTAGTCCTCAACATCTACTTTGATTACCTCACACTTGTCCCAATCTTAGAGACACGAACGACCGATTCAGTGAAGTCAGTGAAAGTCTCTTCACTGAGAAACTCTGGGAACTTGACATCGGGTGGTCCGAAGAAACAGGCACCCTAAGAGATCCGTTCTTATCACCTCACCCAACGATATGGGAGGAGGTCCCCTGGAAGGACTGGGTCCCTAACTTGGACACCAAGAATACAGAGGACGTAACCGTCCACCCAAGAAATGGTGATGACGACGGACCCTTCGGGACATGTAGGACTGATTAGTCTTATTCTTATTAAGAATTCAATAAGAATTTAAGAACTGACTTTTTAGGGTAAATGTCGAACAAAGATCGTATATACTTCTTGTGCATGTTTTATGCCGCCGTTTCTTGATTTTTTTTTTTAACGTTTCTTAAACCTATGAAATGATTTCTTCTACCAGTTATGAGAAAACTTTTTTACAAGTCGTAGTAATTATGACCCCTATACATTGAATTTTGGTGTTTCCGTACGACGATGAGTAGGTGATCCTAATATTAAAAAAAAATTTACGACTATCATAGTTTACGAGTACTCTTATACCTGGGTACAACTACATTTTTTATTTCACTCAGTTGGTAAAACCATTTTCGATTCCGTCAAAGAACATTTTAATTTGAAGATCAACGGTATACTAGGTCTTTATATCTTAGGTCTATAAATATGTTCTTTTTGTTTTAGTAAACAGGTGTGTTTCTGAGTGCATTTATAAGTATCGTTGAAGTATTATCGAAATTGGCCTTTAGCAAGTTTATAAGTAGTCATCCATTTAACTATTTGTTTAACGACATGTAAGAATGTCACTTTATGAAAAGTACTAATTTTCAAGGTTTAATAACGACATCCCTTGATACTTACGTCGTATTTTAACACTACTCACTTTCTTTGATCTGTCTTCTCTCGTATACCGTAAACTAGAGTGAATGTACCTTAATATCTTTTCCATTCAGTTTGGACTGGTTACCTTTAGCCGTTTAGTCATCGACACGGTCCTTGTCTCATCCATTAATGGACTTCTTCATCTCCTTCCTTAAAACCGAGAAACGAAAACCTTACTTCTGGTATAACTACCTTACTTACAACCTCACTTAGAATAACAACTACTGTCAATGTACCTACGTAAATAAATAGTTTTGAGTCGTTTAATCTACGTACTTATTTACACACGTAAGATAAAATTAATAAATTTTAATATGAGGTTATTTGAAGTAAATTTCAAATTATTTTGGATCGATTTAAGTCCGGTTTTAAAAAGAAACGAGTGAATTTAGTAAAAACGGACATTCTTTTTCTTTACTGAACAGAAACCATCAGGGTATAAAAGTAATTAAAAACAAGATTTGACCCTACCACTAAGAACCTTATAACACTCACCGTACCCCATAAAGTGAGAACTCTTTTCCAAGACGAGATGTTTGTGTATAATTATGACTATTAGAATAGTACGGGAGCTCACATTAAAATCCTACTTCTTCTCATCCTCTGTGACAGTGGAGAATCTACACATCAAAGACTTAGTGAATAATCAATTAAGACAGAACGAGTACTTTCTCTCATATGTCTCCTTCTTTCTCGGTCACTGTTGACCTAACACGATGTATTTCCGGATCTGATGTGGTCGACATAGAAAGTCTAGAAATGTTTAGTATCGTTAGTGTAATCCACAGGATTTAGTTATATCAAAACAACTAAAACAGTCCTTAACCTGTCACAAAACTCAGTCTCGGTCGGACCAAACGGTACTCTTACATTAACTCTTTAACTAAGATGGACTTTGTAATTACCTTTCTTACTTTACGGAGTATGATTCACTAATTCGATGTCAATCTAAGAACACCTTCAAATAATGGTTAAAATCTAGTGACACACCCACGACGTTCCGTACCGTTCGGTTCGGTTCGTTGTTCTAACAATGTAAAGAGATGTCTGGTTTAGTAGTCGGTTACATTCGGACTTAAAGATTCTACCCCGGGAAGTTATGGCAGAGGACGAAGGAAGGAGTTACGGTATTTTCACATCCGTGATACTCTTTGTCCGTAGAGAACCTTTTACAGAAAAATACGAGATCTCTTCAGGTTTTACTGTTACTAGGTAGTGGTAACAAAGTTAGGGACCTGTAAGAATCATGGAATAACCATTATATACACTTTTATAGTGTCATAATAGTTCAAGGTCTTTAGTTCTTTTACCGTCGTATGAGGTTTAAAGATTCTCGGAGGATATTATGATTCCTACCTTCAAACAGAGGTTTAGTAGGGGTTGAAATGAGGTCTTTCTAACAGTGAAATTATACTCTTGTGGAGTCACACTTTCTTTTGTCTTCAGACCTCGAGAAAGGATTACGGAATGGAATTATGTCCCGTCAACTGGGGTTTGACCGGGAAGTAATACGGAAATTTTACAAACGAACTTCAACAAGTGAACAGACTACGATATACTTGTGTATTGAGTCAAAAAGGACACTATCGATTATTCTTATAAAACGACTCACGGACGATATTCTACTATATAGAAGTCGTCTCAGACACTTTTAACCAGTCGACCTATAGAAGTATTTCTCTAGACCCTGGTATGACAGATAAAATCTTTAGGCGCACACTAGGTAAAGTTGTAGTGAAAGTTGTGGGTGGAAGTTGTCGTCCGTCCGACTACGACGTACACTCAGAAGCAAGTCAAGTTGGATGGGGGCTGGCGTTAGGTGGGTTGGAGGTATATGGTCTAATTCATCGAAAGAGTTCCACTTTGTCGATTAGTGTCGAAACAGGTACACCATCCTTCACACGATTGACTAAGGGTAGGTAAAAGAGTGAATTAAGAGACTTTCATATTACGACAATGACAACCGTAACGTTAAAATCTCGATTCCTGGGTCCGTAGTTTAACATCATATTTGACGGTCTCCCGTACATCGATCGTTCCCCGTTCCGGGTTTAAACTACGAAAAAGACTTAGGTCTCTTACACGACCTTTGAGATTGTACATGAGACGATAGTGGGGACAATCACCGTCTCTGTCTTTATGTTGATTTGTACTAGTATTTGTATAAGGAGTTCACTAGACAATGACCCATTCAGTACTTTATAGAGTAGTATTAGAACTGAGAGGTACGATGGAGTCCCCCTTCACACACTGTACCTATCTGGATTTACTACTTACTAGGTTTTTATTAAATCGGAACTTTACAGGAAAATACACATTGTAACTCGTGATCACGTGTAATACGAAGTTGGTTTACTCAGACGTTTATTAAAAAGGACCGTCTTTACTCAGCGAATCCAAAAATGTCTCCAGTCGTTTCAAAAAAATCATTTCCCGGTCTCACGTTTATAAAATCTGAAACACTTGGTATACCAGAGAAAACGTTGATGAGTCGAGACGGAGACATCCAGATCATTGGTATCTATATTCGTCGGTATCCGTTATATATTTATTATACTTAGAGATAAATGATTCTATTAAAATAAATACTTGTGTTTGTAAACTTATATTGTTTTAATTTACAGTCACTGATATTAATAAAATGAAAAAGAAAAAAGTTGGTAACCTTTTATATTTCTAGTAAGAAAGAAGTGTTCGTGATGTCTTTGTATACCGTCTGACCTAAACTGGGTCCTTGTTATTAACTGTCTGGGACGGGATGTCTCAGTACTTAATAGCTGAGAGACGGGAGTTAGAGTAGTGTCTAAGTACGCTCCTCAACCAGTCTTGACTAAAGAGGAAAAAAGGAAGTCGAAGAAAAAATAGGAGACCTAAGTGAGACGGAAAAGAAGAAGGAAAATGGGACTTACGTAGATAGTCCAACTTGTTTTTCAATTAAACCCAAAGAGACATTATAAAATGTCTTGTTTGGTTATACTAAAGACCAAGGGTGAAAAGTTCCTTCTATCGACATTACTAATCGTCGGGGGGACCAGATTAATGAAACTCCTTCAACCGACTATTTCTTTCCTCTTTTTAGACATTTCTGTAATTAACATACTGGTTACTCAACTATTTATCTTATACCATTAAACCTGTTCTTCGTATTGAGGTCTGGTAGACTGATCAAAGGAACGACTAAATCACCTTATATCAATGTTGGTTCCAGGGATATCAGTTTCGATACCTAAAAGGTCATTAGTACATACCTACACTCTCAGCCTGGTCTTTCTTCCGACTCGTGACTTCTTAACTACGAAAACTTTACACCACAACCTCTTATGAGATCTGTTCTCAGGGAACCTGACGTTCCTCTAGTTTGGTCAGGTAAGATTTCTTTTAGTTGACACGTGCAAGTGACCTTCCTGACCACGACTTTGACTTTGAGTTTATGAAAAGGGTGGACTACGTTTCTCGGTCGAGTGGTCTTTTCTGGGACCACGACCCTTTCTTACTTCCGTTCTCCTCTTCCCCTGTTGTCTCCTGCTCTACCAACTTACCGTAGTGATTGAGCTACCTGTACTCAAACTCGTTCGAGGTCCTCTAACACTTCTTGTCCCTTCAGACCGCATGACGTCAGACACTCCAGTGTTTCTCAGCTTGTACTGACTCTCTGACCTGTTGTTGTTGTCGTTATCCATATTACCCCCATATCTAGTGAATCAGCTTACATAAGATTTATGGAGGGTCCTTGGTTTTAGATCCGATCTGGGACATCCATTTCCTAACTCGTTTTAAGTTATATAACATACTAGACAACCTGATCGTTTTTAATTAGTTTACGTAATAATACATTTAATAGTACATTAAGTTAACATATTTCACAGTGATTTCATTTTACATACTTCTCCTCCATTTACCACGTCATTCTTGCATACCGTCCCTATAGGTTGGAGAAGACTGATGAGTACCTTCAGAAAGAACACCTTTACTGTAAACTGACTCTAGACTTCCTACGTCTCTTTAGTCTATGATTTCCTCCTCCGTTCTTTAGTACAGTCGTCCTGTTTGGTCACTCCTGGTCAACTCCAATTTACATCTTTGGTTCTCCCTTTCGTTTCTCTCTAATTTATTTTTGTCGAGACATCCCTGGTTTAGTACGTCCCTAAACATCCGAGATAATTCCTTGTACGTAAACCCCCTTTAGTATTCATACAAACTTACCCCCCCTATTTAACATATTCTCGTACTACAAATCAAAATATATAGTTGTACTACCTCAGTACCCTACGGGTCTGTGATCCAGTTCGTAGTAAGACCTCCACTGAGACTCCTTCAAAATCACTCTAATTATAAACTTAGTCATCTGACTCATTTCGTCTAAGGGAGGTATTACACTCACCGGGAGGTGGTTAGTCAACTTCTCGACTCCTTTTGTTTTTAGGACTGATCCTCCTTTGAAGCGAATGGACTTTGTGACTCGACTTTAAAACTAGAGGAGGACGGGACCCTAACCTTGAGTATAGTAACGACGAGGACCAAGAGTCCGGAACCCTACACCTGATCTTGATACACTGACCGGAGGATCCGGAGGGTAAACGGTTGTTCTAGACTCCGACTAGTTGGAGGTATTAGGTATCCGTAACGGATAGTCTAGAGAAATATATATAATCTAACCAGTTTTTCAAGTAAACCCAAAAAGGTATTGTAGAACTTTTTTTTTTTTTTTGGGACTTACTTGAAAAACCGGTTGGTTTATATAATTTAATTTTAACTTTAACCTCCAATACATATGGTATATATATATGATTATATACGTGATTTTATATCTCTCTAAAGTATTCATATTACGTATATGATAATTTCCTTGTTTATACCCCTTAGGTTAATGATCAAGTAACAACTTTAGATCTGTTTTCTATTACCATTGAACCTGAACTTAGAATAAGTAACTATACCATCTATCATTTTTATAAGTAATTCATGTATTGTTAATTTTATACTTGTATTTAGTTACTACACAACCTGCCTCGTCCGCAATTCAATTTCTTTTACGACCACAACTCCTATTAAGGACCGCAATACCAAATGTTCTCGTCTACCTACCACACAACAGTGACTCTACCACTTATGTCTATCCCTGACTCAAAGGCACCCTTTTTCAGTAATCTAATCCTCCAGTAAAACCTGTCCAGCTTAAATTTCACAGAAATCCCCTTTTTTACAAACGAATCCAAAGGTTTATAGTAGATCATCCATCAGCGGATGTATACACGAACTTGGATTATTCAAGTCTAATATCTTTATATTAAAACTCTCAGTAACCGTATAATCCCTAATTAACTATACAAAAGTACTCTAATGAATGTCTTTCTTATAAATTTTCGTTGTTTTTGATTTTATCTTGTTGTAATCTGACTCGGAACTCTTTAAGACTATAAAAATACTGGATGTCGTTTTTCTCCGTGGTCCTCTTTTTAGTCTCTTCAACATCGACCTCATTTAGTCTTTGAATGACTTTGGGTGCAAAGATCTTCCCCCTCATCTTACGTCGTAACTCCACGGTGACCCTTCCGTTCATCCCACTCTTGATTTTCGTGATGGATACCCTAAGTCACTACACCTTCAGAAACTACTGGAATAAAAAAAAAAAAAAGACGTACGGACTACCCGTATAAGGGTTTATGTACTTTAATTATTTTATTTTATAAGAACTCTTCAAATAGATACTTTTTCTTGATTCTCTCTTCCATCACTTATTCTCTATACCTTCGTTCTGTCTCAACACAAAAAGTACCTAAAGTCTGTCACTCTTGACATGTATATATTTATTGTTCATTATACTACGGTGCTCCTCCTTCTCTAACTTATATATTCTCCTTCTTTTTACGACTAATGGTCACTAATGACTCGGAAGTGAAAGAAAGACATTAGGACTTAAAATAATGTGCAAAACAACAAACCTACTAATACACTCACTTACAACCATAGTTTTCCTCTGTTTCCCTTGAACGAGGAATGAAAGTCCAAGATTCAACTTTCACCCCTCTACTCTTTATTCGTCTCGGTATCTTTACAAGATATACTTGGTCCGACTAAAAATCCAAGGTAACAAGACAAACGAGGTTTCAAAAGTGTGTAGGTCCCGTAGAATGTGAGAAACGGAGAAGAAAAAAAGTCTCGGAACTTTCTCCTTCCCAATTAGTAAGTCAGTGTAGACTGACGTTGGGACAACGGACGGTCCGAGAAGAAAAGTATCTTAAGAGGTCCGTTCTTACGACCTCGACCATCGGCATGGGAAGAGGTCCCTAGAAGGGTTACGTCCCTAGTTTGAACCAGAGGACGTAACGTCCGTCTAAGAAATGGTAGACTCGGTGGTCCCTTTGAGGTAAGAAACGAAGAAAAAAAGGGCCTTGGAATCTCTAAGTATTTTGAGGAGTCACAGAGGGTCTCTGAGTCGGATAATTTACATGATAAAACTTTTGGGACCAATAATTACATATTTAAGTTCGTATGTCTTTGGGAGGAACCCCGAAAACACCAAGAATTAAACGGATATAGACTTTAGTGTACTAGAAAAAGGTCTAATCCTCTTGTAGATTTAAATAATTTGGGCATTTGGTCCTCGGAATAAAAAGGTCCAGGAGTAACGGTAAGTTTACCGTCCCCTGGGGTTCAATGGGGGACTTGTCCATTGGATATTTAGGTTTCTGAGGATTTCTAAGATTTAGTAACTATTCCAGTTGATAACCTCGTCGGTATTAAGCACCTTCTGTTAATAAGTTATTTTGTATCGACGAATCTCCGTTCCTAGAATATATTAAATAGAAGTCTAGGTCTCCTGGTATCGTATCATCTCTCCTCTTTTCTACGGTTCTTTACAAACGACTTATTGACCACTCACTACAGACAAGAGAGTCGAGACTGAATTGTGAAACGTCCTCTATATCGGGGGAGGTATTTGGAAGGTGTTGTTTGACGTAACTCCGTCGCAAGCTACAGTGAGAGGTCTACAGTAGCAGCCGTGCATTACCTAAGAAAGAGAGTCTTCGAACTCTACATTTTGTAAACTCCAAAGTCTCCGTGTTTTATTGTTTTCACAGAACAGTTCCTTACAACATAGGGACTCCTAAACTCGTTCGGTCACAAACACACAGATTGAGGGAGTGGATCTCACGCTGTGGATCTTACAGTCAGTCACCAAGGGTTGTCCACACGATAATAGTAAACCTGGTGAGAAGAAAGGAACCCTTGACAAGACGTCCTATAAGTCGTGGGGAACTGGGACGGGAGAATACGAATATCATGAACGAAAGGATCAGTAACACTTTTTTATCTTACACAGGGACCCTGGTTTCCCTTTGAATGAATATCGTCTTCCGTCCTCCGCCGACTTCTTTTCTCTATCGGTTTTAATTCGAGTTTCCCGAACGAAACTAAGTCGATCGGATGAGACCCTCGTCTAGTTCCTACTCTCTACACTGATCGGTTTCCCCTTTTTTCTTTCTCTACGTTAAATAAAAGACCTCCTTTTCATGTCCTTGTCGTTAAAGACTCGTTGTGTTACTAAAAAGATCATTGTGTACTTACAAGTCCGTTACCCATGACCCTTTTTCGGTGTCTCGATTCACGTTCGTAGTTTTACATCATTCACACTCTATTCCGTCTTTACTGTGAGTGTAGGAGGAGTGGGAGTAAGGGTTTGTAGGTAATATGTCTACTGTCAAGAATCTCGTTGACTCCGTGATTGATCAAAGACTGGACAAAGGACCAGAGTACTGACCCCATTTTCAAAAAGTACACACACGAGACAGTGAGGTAGTACAGGTCGAGAACCCTGAGAAACCTGACATCGGGTGGTCCGAGGAGACAGGTACCCTAAAAAGTCCGTTCTCATGACCTGTCCCAACGGCAAAGGAGAAGGGTCCCTAGAAGGGTGGGGTCCCTAATTTGGATTCAGAGGACGTCGAGGTCGTAACGTCCACCTAAGAAATGGTGATTGATTAGTTCCTTCACGTTTTTCGACAGTATAAGTGCATTTAATAGGTTTTCCTGGATAGAGTTGTCCCATTCCCTCTTACTTTCCTACTGTCTTCAGTACAACAATCCAAAAGTACTTTTCCTCTTCTCAAAGCCCTCGTAACCCACACACTTACACACACCTGTACATATATGGAACGAACAAAATAGTATATTCGTTTTCTTTGAAGAAATAGACGTCTCTTTTTTCCATTTCTACACAAAACACTCTACACGGGAAAACTAGAGGTTGGTACTAGTTGAGGATCCTTTCGTAACTTTTCTCGGACTACCTTCCTTTATCTGTATTTTGGCTTCGGACCCAAAAGGAGAAAGTAGATAGAATATAGGTAATCGAAAGTTTACCAACCCTACTCTTTGTGACTAAAAATTTTAGTCAAAGATATAATACAGTCTCTATTACACTTTATTCTTATATCGAATCTTACAAAGTAATGTAGACTATCATCGGTTCGGTTGTCAAAATGTAAAACTCATCCAAAGTAAACTGGACAAATTAAAAACTCCATTAAACAGTTGGAAACTATCTATTGTCGAAAGTTTAATCGGTTTATGATTACTTATAAAAAGTACATCTCTTTAACGGGACGAGGTCGAAGGGGTCGTGTGCGTCGTACGAGTGACCTCGTCCTGTGAACCTACAGTCGAAACCTCTGAAAAAATTTAAGAAACGTCGGACTTTACCCTTAGTTTTCACCTAAAACGAGGTTTTCCTTTAATTCAAATGTTTTACGACGTATTATTTACTTCACTTTAGGGTCCAACTGACTTCTCCACTTAGTAAAAATTAATCGTATCGCTATCTGATACGTTTTCTACGAAATCCTCTCGATTTCCAAGAACTTTTATAACATGTCGGAATCCATTACATAAGTAAACGATTCTGACGGTATTCCTTCATGGTGTCTCATCCACCGAATTCGTTGTCTGTAAACGAAAAACGTCAGGACTTCCGACCTTCAGGTTCTAGTTCCATTGTCGTTCCTACCAAAGGAGACTCCTAGTAGAAAGGGAAAACCTTCCTACACAACGTTCGGACAGAGGAACCGGTGGGAGAAATACACCGACAAGGAGACTCGTATGGAACGTAGAGACCACAGAGAGACACGTAGGTTTACGGGATACTTCTGTGGTCACTCTAACCTAATTCCATGTAAGACTACCGGAATCAAATTAATAGAGAAATTTCTGAGATAAGGTTACACCGTGTAAGACACTATGACTTCTACTTCCGATTTTATATGCTTACCCCACCACCACCCCTTACACACGCGCACCTCGTTCAAGTTGGGTATTGTTCATTAAATTACTATGAAGGATCTTAGGACAAAAATGAACCGGTATAACGACGGTTTATGTCCCAAGACTTCGGTCGTACTAGTAAAAGAGATTTCATCAAACAGTTGAAACTACAATAGTTGTGCACCCGACCTATTCAGAAACGAACAGACCTCAAGAGACGTAATATCTTAGAAATCTTCGTAAGGACCGGAGATGGATGATCCACGGTCATCGTTGGGGAGCAGGGGGCATGGTTAATACTGTTGGATTTTACATAGGTCGCCTCTTTCGTTACCGTTGTGTGAGATCACAAGAAAGGACCTCTTAGGGTCCCTGCGCTTCGGACCACCCGACGGCAGATACCCCAATACGTCTCAGTCTGTGCTGACTTCGCTGAATCGTCGTCGTCGTCGTCGTCGTCGTCGTTTCACACAGGTCTATAACGGTTTATAAGAGACCTCACGTTCGAGTGAGGGTCAACTATTGACAACCGGATTTCCCTTCCTTTACTCTTTTTGTCCCGTCATCATTACTCACAACTCTTACTTACCTTAAATATTACTGAAAAGAAGACTATTTATAGAAAGTGGAAAATCTCACCGACCTCAAACGTAAGACCAGTTTGTATAAGATCGACACACCAAAATCCGTTCAGAGACGTTTTTGATTCAGGAAAGACACAGAATCAAAATAACAGACATTTTACCACCACTATTATCATGGACGGAGGATCCTATAGACACTATTATTCATTTCTTGAATGTGCCACGGACCTTGTATTATTGATGTTACTTTCAGAAAACAGTATCTTCGTCATCATCACGATAATCTTCGTTATCACTTCCTTAGATTGTGACAATTATCCCAGAGGTTAAGATTTTGTCTGACTCGACTTGAAATGGAACGTTTGAGTTGTTTATACGATGAACTATTGTGAACTCTTATCCTGAAGATAACTTTTCAGATACTTATATATAGTACCATTTACTTGAAGGATGTCAGACGTACGTTGAAAGTTTCTTATACACTCGAACATATAAAAAGTCTTCTTTCCTGGTATTAAAAATTAGAACAAGTGGTTTTCTGGATCTATGACGTTTTGACATTTCTTCACGACGAAGTGTGTATAATTACATAGTTTTGTACTTTAAGTTTACGACCAGAAAACTTCCTTTTAACACTTATACTATTTGGTAATCGATCGGATCGATATTTTTTTTACCTTCACTTTATATTTATGAGTTTTATTCTTTCTTTTTCCCTATAATTGTACTCGTTTCCTTTAATTTCCTATTGAGGATACTGATGTAACAAGTAGGAATACGATTATTTATTAATAAATAAGATATAACTATAAACTAACTATTAGTATTCCACGTACTACAAATTCGGTCCTAGGGACTGAAGAGGAACGAGAGGACGAGACTGTCATACAACGGAAACCTTTTCGGTCTACCGGAGAATCGGACCCCGAAAACAAAACATAGGTAGTTGTACCGTGATCGATCTTGGGACAGAGGTAAGGACTCAGGGTCCTGTTCCCGGGTTTATCGGACAGAAAGGAACTCCTGTTGACTAGACCTGGTACTCTAGAATCTTGAGTAAATATGTTTCGTGGATAGACGGATAGTGTGTAGATACTAATACACACTTTTCCTCCTTTAAACGAACAAGGAAGAATCTACATTTATCACGACGACGTAATTCCTACCGTAGTACGAAACGTCTCGAGTAATCTTTGTAGGGATAATTTTATAATCTCAACCTTAATTCGGTTATACGGGAAATAGTGGTTATCATAAATTGTATTATAATCTTATAATCGGTTGTTTTAATCTCTTTCTACATACTTAATGCTTTTAACTTTTCTTAGTTTGTTTTTTTAATGGTGAAAGATGTTTACTACTGACATCTACATCTTTGAGGTTTTTTTTTTTAGTTGACGTTTTGAGAACGTTTACTATTAAGTCATTGAATTAATAAATTTCAACTATACATCTGTCATATGTATGTCTATATATGTTTTGTTGATGTTTTATATCAAGACCGGGTAAAACGTTATCTTTTATCTTTTTATAAAATTTAATTTTTTGTGTGTGGGTATTTGTATATTTAATAAACATCTTCCCGTATAATTTTTCGTGACGAAGACCCTATACTTGATATATTTATCAAGTCCCATAATTTCCTATGAATGAAAAGTCAAATATGGTGAGACTTTAAAACTCAAAAAATGATAGACGTATATAACGGAAAAATTTAATGTATTGACGTTGTACAAATTTTATTAGTAAATAAAACTAATTATCGTGGTTACAAGTATTATAGGACTTAATTTGAAAAGAAGGTCCTTGTTGTTATTCAAATTAACTCTTATTAAGTTGGGTATGTTGTCTTACTCTCGATGTATAAATTTACTCCAATTTCAGTCGTTTTAATACATGTAATTATTGACTATAAGTAACATAAAGAATTGATTTATATGTAAAAGAGGGACCACTTCTTAACACCTTTTGAGAGTCATTTTTTATATAAATCTTTATCACGGAAGATCCTACTTAAGAAAGGTGGATGTAACAGATTTGTCGGTAGATAACAGACAAGGTAACCCTTCAACAAATCAACAAAGGACTATTAAGTCAAGAGAGTTATTAAAATAAATAAAATAACCTCATATTACCCAAATATTACAACACAATGAAAGTTCACACGTTATTTCACTAAGTCAATATGTACGTGTATATAAGAAAGAAAAAGTCTTAAAAATAGATAATTCTAATAATATCTTACAACTTATCTCGAGAGACACGATATCTCAAGTCAAGTCATCTCAGTGAGTCAGTACAATCTAAGAGACGTTGGCGTCCTGACGTCGTGTGGTCCGAAGGGACAGGTGGAGGTCCTCGAACGAGTTTGAGCATAGGTAGCTCAGCCCCTACGGTAGGTTGGTAGAGTAGGAGACAGGAGCGGAGAGGAAGATAAAAGTCAGAAAGGGTCGTAGTCCCAGAAAAGGTCACTCAGTCAAGAAACGTAGTCTACCGGTTACATAACCTCATCCAGGACAATCAATAGACAAAATATATGTTATAATACACATACAATTAGGGTTCGAGGTTCAAATAGGGAGAGGTAGTCTAAAGAGGAAACCATTAGTATTTAAACGAAAACTTTAGACACTCAGACAAAGTATTTATTCAGTTAGACATAGTAAAAAATTTTAATCTCAGGTTTATACTTACTATAATGTATAAACAGAAACAGACTGAAGTCAACTAAATGAGTTAGTACAAACTGAGAAACACTGGGGTACCTGATGTAGTACGGTCCGAAGGGACAGGTAGTATTGAGGGTCTCGAACGAGTTTGAGGACAGGTAGTTCATCCACTACGGTAGGTTGGTAGAACAGACTGGATAAGGTGGAGTATACTGTTAGAAATCCAGGTAGGTACAACGACTTTTACCGTAAAAAAAACAAGAGAAAATACCTACTTATTATAAGGTAACACACAAAACACACACACCCATATATATATATGTAAAGACAACTACTTATAAATCTAATGAAGGTACAGGACCAATAACATTTATCACCACACTACTTTAAACCCAACGCACATAGAAAAGTTTAATACCAAAAGAGATCTATATACCGGTCCTTACCCTATCAACTTAGTATACCATCAAGATTAAAATCAAAAAAATTCCTTGGAGGAATGACAAGAAAAATTTCCAGTATGATTAAATGTAAGGGTGGTTGTCGGGTGGTTGTCACTTCCTCTCAAGACAAAGAGGTATAGGAAAGGTAGTAAAAAAGTACACTTTAAAAGTAAAAGTGACTCTAACCTTTTACACCATCTGTCTCAATACTGTGAGGTTTATCCATGTCCAGAATTAAGGTTTTGAATATTTATGTCGTCCGTCAGACCTTCATCCGGTGTTCAGTTCTACCGAGATCCTAGACGTTATCCCCCTTACTGAAGAGGGACTCTTGAAGGTCTTTCAACATTGTGACGGTTGTGGAACTAAATTCGGATTACTCTAAGTAAAACTTGGACACTGGAGTTCTGACATGTTATTATTCACACAACAAAACTCGGTTATCAAACACTATTAGACAATAATCTGATTGTCCTTTGATTATATTCCCAGTGTTCTCATTAACAAAGATCTTAATTTACTCTAATGAATACATCTCACGAATCATTTCATGATCAGGATTATTTGTTAGAATTTACGTTCGAAAAAAACAACTATATTAAAAAATCCGACAATTATAGTTATTCTTTATGTAAAAATATAAAACGATTATGACATTGTCAAGTCAAGTCAAGTCAGCGAGTCAGCACAGGCTGAGAAACGCCGGGGTTTTTAGCGTCGTACGGTCTGGAGGGACAGGTAGTGGTTGAGGACCTCTAGTAAGTCTGAGTACAGGTAGCTCAGTCACTACGGTAGGTCGGTAGAGTAGGAGACAGTAGGAGAAGAGGAGGACGGTAGTTAGGGAGGGTCGTAGTCTCAGAAAAGGTCACTCGGTTGAGAAGCGTACTCCACCGGTTTCATAACCTCAAACTCGAAATCGTAGTAAGGAAGGTTTCTTGTGGGTCTCGACTAGAGGAAGTCTTACCTGACCAACCTAGAGGAACGTTAGGGTCCCTGAGAGTTCTTAGAAGAGGTTGTGGTGTCAAGTTTTCGTAGTTAAGAAACCGTGAGTCGGAAGAAGTGTCAGATTGAGAGTGTAGGTATGTACTGGTGTCCTTTTTGGTATCGAAACTGATCTTTCTGGAATCAGCCGTTTCATTACAGAGACGAAAACTTATACGATAGATCCAACCAGTATTGAAAAGAAGGTTCCTCATTCGCAGAAAATTAAAGTACCGACGTTAGTGGTAGACGTCACTAAAACCTC
>SJYO01033645.1:11503726-11598731 GCA_006410555.1 Capra ibex
AAAAAAAAAACGTTCGGTATATTAAATCGTGTTGATGTGTTAAACCGCGTAATTATACTTTCGTTGGTATCCTTTATGTCTATACATACCCACACTGTCACAAGGTTATTTTGAGATAACTGTTTTTGTTTATCACCCGGTTTAAAACGGACGCCTATCGCGATAACTAGAACCTCCATAAAAAAAAAAAAAAACGGATGTTGAGGTAGGTAGAACACAAAGACAAGTGCACCGTTGATGTCGAATTGTCTGTTTTGACCCTTCACACACCACTGTTGGTATAGTATTACTGGGAGTAAAACACCCAAAATGAGAAACAATATGAATAAAAACTTATTTAAAATAGGAAACTCAAAAGGACACCGTATCCTTCTGTATCCATCAGACAGAAGTGAAAAATCTTCCTATGTCTTTTAAATTCACCGAACGTAATCTCCACAACGGGGTGTCGATATTATAGACATAACCCTATACTGTTAGTGGTAACACCAAAAAGTCAACCTCTCAGCCTGTACTGTCTCACTGACTTGACTTGACTTGACGTTCACGTAAAAAATCCCTTATTTCTACCACCCTCTCTATTGGTTTTTATTAAAAGTGATAGATTTAGTACTTCTTTTCGTCGATTGATTACCGAACTTATCCCTATACGTATCTGATGACATGAAAGAATGGGGTAATTCTATGGTATTCTATAGGTCAAGAAAGAACGAACAGTACATATAAGGACTCAAAAAAGGTACTATGTAAAAAACCTTTATTACGTAACATCCGTTTACTTATTGTCCCTCAAGACCGAAACGTACCATGACACACTTGACTTCGAACATGTATGACCTTGACTCAGGAGTAAAACGTTCCAAGGTACCATTGACTCTCGTTTAGACAATATTTTCTTGACACAAATTTTTTTTTCCCTGAACAAAAGCTATTACGTACTGGAGGCCAATTGTGCCGTCCCTTGTTTTACTCCTGACGGAACTCATTTATTTATTCTTAGAATAAAGGTTTACGGACGTAAATGGTATATTAAGGGAGAAAACACCAGTAATTCCCTTTTGTTTCTTTAGTGTCTACTGTCAGTGAAGGTAATAGACTGTACAGTAGTGGGTCCAAAGGAGTAATACGTTACACTTGTCACAACTCCAATGTACTTTGGTCAAGGTCCAAGTTAATCCTCCGGTAGGGACGATAGTCATAAGACTAATTTGTTGTAACGGACCTTTAGTGTCTTTCTCAGATGAGACAAAGGAGGGAAACGAGTGTAGAGTATTGGTCTGAGTTAATTTATGAAAGGAATAGTCCAAAAAGACCCAGTAAACCCACTTAAATATTTTGATAATTCCGTACGACTTTTGACCTTCCCCTGCCGGGATTCTAGAAGTTATTCTCGGTCCTGGTTTATATATTCTGAATAAGACTACAAAAGTCAAGTCAAGTCAAGTCAAACTAGTCAGAACAGGTTAAGAAACGTTGGGGTACATGGCGTCGTCCGGTCCGGAGGGACAGGTAGTGGTTGAGGGCCTCAAATGAGTTTGAGTACAGGTAACTCAACCACTACGGTAGGTTGGTAGAGTAGGAGACAGCAGGGGAAGAGGACGAGAGTTAGAAAGGGTCGTAGTCCCAGAAAAGGTTACTCAGTCGAGAAACATAGTCCACCGGTTTCATAATCTCGAAGTCGAAGTTGTAGTCAGGAAGGTTACTTGTGGGTCCTGACTAGAGGAAATCCCACCTGACCAACCTAGAGGGACGTCAGGTCCCCTGAGAGTTCTCAGAACAGGTTGTGGTGTCAAGTTTTCGTAGTTAAGAAGTCCAGAGTCAAAGGAAATATCAGGTTTAGAGTGTAGGTATGTACTGATGACCTTTTTGGTGTCGGAACTGATCTACCTGGAAACAACCGTTTCATTACAGAAACGAAAAATTATACGATAGATCCAACCAGTATTGAAAGGAAGGTTACTCATTCGTAGAAAATGAAAATACCGACACTAGTGGTAGACGTCACTAAAACCTCGGGGGTTTTTATTTCAGACTGTGACAAAGGTGACAAAGGGGTAGACAAAGGGTACTTCACTACCCTGGTCTACGGTACTAGAATCAAAAGACTGACAACTCGAAATTCGGTTAAAAAAGTGAGAGGAGAAAGTGAAAGTAGTTCTCCGAAAAATCAAGGAGAAGTGAAAGACGGTATTCGCACCACAGTGGACGTATAGACTCCAATAACTATAAAGAGGGCCGTTAGAACTAAGGTCGAACACGAAGAAAGTCGGGTCGCGAAGAGTCCTACATGAGACGCATATTCAATTTATTCGTCCCACTGATATATGTCGGGACTGCATGAGGAAAGGACTAAACCTTGGTCAGACTACAAGGTACAGGTCAAGATTGACAACGAAGGACTGATCGTATGTCCAAAGAGTTCTCCGTCCAGTCCACCAGCCCATAAGGGTAGAGAAAGTCTTAACAGGCGTCAAATGACACTACGTGTGTCAGTTTCCGAAACCGTCTCAGACTAGAAAATCTCGTAGGGTTTATATATGTCTACACTTCGTCAGTCACTACCCAGTCCTTAGTCCTCTGGATCACTTCACATTTCTCTCAGAGTGGTTCAATTCCTGACACGTGGTCTATATCCTTTTTTTAATTTTGTACGACAGGACAGTCGGATATAAAATCCATTTTTTGTCGAATCATGTCCAGGAGTAATTGAGTTTGGAGTTAATAACTGTATTAAAACATAAACTAGAAGTCCGGAATGTCACGAGAGAAAGGATCGGTATAGGGTATAATAAGTTTAAACGAAAAGGTATGAGAAGAGTAACAAGATAAGGGATGGTGGTGGTTGTTGTTTTTTTAGTTCAGGGTCGTTGGGTAGGGTGCTTAGTTATATCTAAGGGTAAAGAAAACAGACAAGAAGTGTCAGACCACAATAAAATGAATGAGGTGGAATGGGTGGACAAAAAGTCATATCTAAGGATCATCTTTAGTCCAACATACAGATCTTTAGTCTAACAAAATACGAATATAAGCGACGGTATGAAAAGGGTGGGTGGTGTACGGATAAAAGAACGTTTGAGAAAACAGAAAAGAGAGAGAGACAGAAACACACACAAAGGATAATGCACGTAAGAAGGGAACACGAAAGACGACACAAGGAACAAGTGAGGGAATACTTAGGGTGATTTGACATACCCAAAACAAAAAAAAAAAACTACACCTGGTAAAAATTACCAGAAACAACTTAAACAATGTTATGTCAAAGACAAAATACAAAACCAAAAAACCGGAGTTCCGTACACCCTAGAATCGAGAGGATGGTCCCTAACTTGGGTATGGAGGACGTAACCTTCCGTTTGACAATTGGTGACCCGGTGGTCCCTTCAGGTGTTTGCTCTTCTAAGAACTACCCACCCACGGTGGACGTTTCGTGAGTCGTTTATAATGACTTCCTTGTTTACGGATAAAAAAAAAGAGAGAACCTTACGGTTTGGAAAACGAATAGGTTTACATGTATAGGATGATGTAGAGTACAGAGGTATCGACAATGACTGACAAATTTAGAATGACCAAGAGAGACTTGTGATAGGAGGAACATTAATAGGTGTGTCAGTGTATGTGTGAGTCCTATGTGTTACCGCAACCAAGTACTGACAACAAATACAATCCCTACAGAATTGTCTCACAAAGTTTACTAGTTTACTGTCCGTCAATGTCTCATCCTCCTCAAGGGAGTCTCCATTTTAAGTATGTCACGACCACTTGATTGAATCTTAGTATATAATAACCTCGACTTTACTGAAAACCTCTAATAGAAAGGGTCGTAGGATGATACTTTACTTAGGGTTTGTAGAAATGTATATATACATCCATATATACATATATAAATGTGTATACACGACGACGATGATGATTCAGCGAAGTAAGTACAGACTGAGACACACTAGGATACCTGACGTCGGGTGATCTGAGGAGACAGGTACTTCAAGAGGTCCTTCTAATCACCTCACCCAACGGTAAAGGAAGAGGTCCCCTAGAAGGACTGGGTCCCTAACTTGGACCCAGAGATACTGAATGGGAGTACACGTCCACCCAAGAAATGGTGATCATGGTGGACCCTTCGGGTCCATATATACATACATACGCATGCATATATGTATGTATGTATATCCTGAAGAGACCACCGAGTCAAGTCAAGTCAAGTCAAGTCAACGAGTCAGAACAGGTTGAGACGCTGGGGTACTTAACGTCGTGCGGTCCTGAGCTACCTGCACTCAAACTCACTTGAGATCCTCAACCACTACCTGTCTGTCCGGACCGGACGACTTTAAGTACCCCAACGTTTCTCAGCCTGTACTGACTCACTGACTTGACTTGACTTGACTTGACTCCGGAGAGACAGGTAGTGGTTGAGGGCCTCAAGTGGGTTTGGGTACAGGTAGCTCAACCACTACGGTAGATCGGTAGAGTTGGAGACAGCAGGGGAAAAGGAGGACGGGGGTTAGGGAGGGTCGTAGTCTCAGAAAGGGTTACTCAGTTGAGAAGTGTGTTCCACCGGTTCCTTGACCTCAAAGTCGAAATCGTAGTAAGGATGGTGTCTTGTGGGTCCTGACTAGAGGAAATCTTACCTGACCAACCTAGAGGAACATCAGGTACCCTGAGAGTTCTCAGAAGAGGTTGAGATGGTAAGTTTTCGTAGTTAAAAAGCCGCGAGTCCAAAGAAGTGTCAGGTTGAGAGTGTAGGTATGTACTGATGACCTTTTTGGTATCGGAACTGATCTACCTGGAAAAACCGTTTCATTACAGAGAACACCGAGTCACTTTTTCTTATACGGACGGTTGCGTTCTCTGTGTCCTCTACGCCCAGGTTAGGGACCCAGACCCAGTCTTTCCAAGGGACCTCATCCCTTACCAATGGGTGAGGTTATAAGAACGTACCTTTTCAGTTACCTGTCTCCTCGGACCATCCGAGATCAGGTCCCCCAGCGTTTTTAAGCCTGGACTGTCTACCTGACTCGTGTGGGTATACATATACAAACACACACATATACACACACACACACACACATACACACACACACACACACTAGTGTTAGATCCTTTAATTCCGACACATGCCAAATTATTATTGTTCCTTCTTTAATGAACTGTTTCATAATCTTCCGTTAAATTTGTAGACTTAAAGAAACATATACACCATAAATAAGAGAAGTCTAAGAAACGTACCGTTAAATTTAACAAAATTTTTATTAACGTTTTTAGGTATACGAAAAACCAACGATAACAATCAACCAAATAAAAGTTGGATTCTTCCGTTACTACTGGAACCGTATCTCGTAAAGGATTCCTAAGAACTAGTCAACCCACAATTACCGGTAGTCGAGGAGAGTCGATTTAGGTTTCCTTCGTACCTTTAGATCCAGTAATTGATATACTGGTTGAAGGTCTTTAGTTTAGGAAGAAATGGGTGGAACGGTTCCTGAATACGAATCCCACCCGAACAACCTAAAAGTTTTCGGAGAAATCAATGAACGACAAAGTAGTAGGGTCTGTCTTTTACATATTTTGATAAATACAATTATATGTTTATATACATTTTTCTGTCTTCTTATTTATAATCGAAGACACCTGGGTCTCCCCTTACAGTAATAATCTTTTTATTCAAAAGTGTAAAACTAATTTAAATTAATATTTATATTAACCCTTACGAGTGGGAGAAAATAAACACAGAAAATAAGGGAAAAAGTTTAACTTTCTAATCTCTCTTAGTAACATAACACGTAGGACTCTCCGATTTTGTACACAGGTCAAAAACGTTAAGTTGGAGTAATTTGTAATCTAAAAAAAGAAAAAACCACCTCTCTCCCACCAAGAATAACCTCAAATCAACAAAAACAAAATTACCTTATAATAAAAAACAGTAGGAACAATATGTCAACTGGAAGTGATTATCATTATTGGTAATAAAAGAGGAAACCGTAATCAGTACTAATAGGTTTTGTAAGATTCTCCATCTATTTTTATCGTTAAGTCGATCGCTTTACTTCCTTTCAAGATCTCGTCTCTTCAGGGACAAAGAAAAGACACCTCCTTTAAGACCTAGGATAAAGTGACACGTAGTAAGACTAAGAATGCGACTGTGCTTAAAAAATTTCTTTACTGTACCTCACTGTTTAATAGGGGCTCATGGTTACAAATTTCATATACTGTCCAGAGTAGTAGTGGTCTCTTCTGACGTGAGGTTCTGAAAAGGGTTACCTGTGAACAGACCTTCTTAAATGAGTTCTGGAACTAGTTCAGAAATCAAAGAAGTAAAGTCTTTAAACCAAAACCATCGAGTAACACTCTTCCCACATCAGTGTGAATGATTTGTGTATTCTTTATATCTTATCTCTTGTCTTACGATTAAACGTTTTAATATCGATTGTGATATTGTTTGGGAAGTTTATGAAAAGTCAGACAGTTTAGAAAAAGACATACCAAATTCGCAGAAACTTAGTATTTAGAGAAACTTTTACACTACCGTTTCGGTTACTTATTAGAAGGATATTTTTATATGTTAGTGTAAATATACTTTTAAATGTATACTAAAGTTCTCTAAATATTGATCAAACTTTAGGTAAGTACTTACAGAATCCTTAGGTCCCTAACTTGATACTTAAAAGTTCCTTTTAGTTTAATATTAATTTATTCCACCAACTATTCTTTAGTTTGATTCCTTTACACTAACATGCTAAACCTAACGAAATCGTAGTCTAATACTATCGGACTACGTAGTTAGCAAGAGGTGTTGACCTAAAGTCGACAGTGGTCCTAATCTGTTCGTTGTTCTTTTTGTCGTTGCATGTACGTATGTCATAACTGACACATGGTCTGTGACAAGATTTAGGAAGAAATATATAATTGAGTACATACGAGTGTTTACCTCATATATTTAGTTTCATAGTATAGGTTGGATATCCGTCAAAATATGTGTTCATGATGTGTGTAAAGTTAGAGAAAAAATTTTTAGATATAAGGTAATTATAAGTGAATCAATACACTCATCAACTATTAGACGTGGTTGGTCAAAAAAGAACTCGGGTAATAAGAAAGAAGGAAGGAAGGAAAAGAAGTGAGGAAAGAAGAGAGAGGGAGAGAGAGAGAGAGAGTTATGTGTCTATAAATCATATATGGTACACGGTCCTTGAGTCTACACCAGAAATCCTTTGTCAAATAACGACTATTCCTAACTAAAAATAAAAAATAGGATGAGTCAACAAAAATTAGTGGGTATATGTACGACTAAAAACTATTAGATGAAGTAGAGTTTCAATAATACAAATATTCAAAAATACCCCCCCTCCTTCTGTTATTCAATAATTACTCTGGGGAGAAATGGTAAACATGATCCACCACACGGTAAAAATAAAAAAACAAAACAAAATGTATACCCAGAATAGTGATTTGGAACTATTTTAATGGATTATTTGGACCGAGGACTGATACTGAAATTTACACCTAATGTAAGGTATTACGTTAAGTCGTCTATAAATGACTCACGGATCTGTAGTAGGTTAAGGACGGAAATTCTACGCATACTAATTGATCTAACTTACGTAAGGGTTCGTAAACGTAAGTTTGCGTCTAAACTATTTACAACATCAAAACCGTAACGTCTAGGAATCCCTTTCCTACCTAATTACGACCGGTCATTTTGGTTCCTTCTAGACGATCTTTACCAGTGACATTTAGTAGAGACCCTATGTTAAAACTTTTTTTTTTTTTTTTAGGTCTATCCTGAAGGGTCCCGTACCCTTTTTGTCCTCGTTCTGAGCCTTCTTCTCTTCATCCCTCATATAAAAATCTTAGTCTTTGTCTGACATCGGATCTGACATGATACCTATTGTCACCGCCTCCCCTACCCCTTTGCCATACCGACTCGTAGCACCTCACAGAATCACAGTGTAATTCCGTCGTCAAAAGTTCTCCAGTGTAAAGGGTAGGGGGTCCCCCGTAACCGTTATAGACCTCCGTGACGCCTAACAGTGTTGACCCCCACGATGACCGTAGATCACCCATCTCCTACATTCTCTAAATCAAAAATAAGACACTCGTGACCCTCTGATAACGACTCAATACAAAAGAACCTGTCAATAAACGGCTCCAGGGACACACAAGAATATGTTTCACACGTTTCGTAATGAAACTTTTAGAGGGAGTTCTTGTCATACTTTTCTGATTACAACCTCTATTCCTTATCGTACGTACCTAGTTAACCAATTGGAACTTAGACTTATTTTTCTTTCTTACTTATCTTTTTCTCCTCTTGACTTCAAAAGGACACACCTCTTCCGAGGTCTGAATTTTTTATAATCACGTGTTCACTTACGTCCGTAACAATGTCCGTCCGTTGTAAAGACTAGTAACCTTACCAGACTACAGTAAAGGACTTCTCACTTTATAGTTCGTCATATACTGCAAGCTCGAAAATTCGAAAAATGGAACCGACACGTAAAGTGATTTGGTTGTGTCGGTTGATAGTATTTTTGCGTGTGTGTCTGGACTTGTGGAGTTTAGGGTGAGAAATTAAGCTCTTTGTCCCTCAGTAGATATAAAGTAAAGATGTATTTATTAGTTCGAGTCTTACACTTATACTAGGTTTCCTAAGTATTTGTCAGTTTTCGAAGCATGATCCATGTGAAATCGAGAGGACGTAGTACACTCCGATTTTTTTGTCCCTTTTTTGTTTAATTAAAATAAAAATCGGAACGTTCAGAAACCGACATAAAGATCTGGACGAAAGGATTGTACTTTATCTAAACTGAAAAACAACGATTCCGTTTCAACCTTGACAGTGGCGGATGGGGTTATGGAACGGATTAGGTAGAACAAGAAAAACTAACACTGTCTTCTTAATCTAGAAAAAGTGTGTTCCTAAAAGATTAATTACGAAGTCTACACAAGATCTCGTTCCCACATTACTAGTTCTATGAGTGAGAAGGTAAAATTTCTTCTATACATCTACTAAACTGAAAGACGAATATCCTTAAGAACAAAAGACGAGATTCGCCAGACGGGATTACCTCCCGGACTTTCGACTCAGGTTGGAGGGATCTAGCCGTCACGTAGACTCACGGTGTACTCGTTTAGTTCCTTTTCGGAAGTAACATAGTAGATCAACCTTAAAAGTTCCGTTAACACGATAAAATCCGTGTATGTCGTCTCCCGTAACAGACCGGTTTGAATTTTGTCCTGACGATAACTGTTCTTATCTACTTCTTTATCTCTTCCGAAAAGGACGTTTTATTTATTTATTTATTTGTTTCTCCCGTTCCTCTGTCGTCTTACTGGAAATATAACGAAACAAGAGAGATCGAAAAGAAACATCCTTCTGGAGATACTTTTATTGATTTTTGACTTGTTCCTAGTAGGGTCTTTAATTACTTTAAAGATAATACACTCACACAACAACAAATCAGTAATTCAGCACAGACGGGGGTTCCTGACATCGGACGGTCCGAGGACGTCTAAAGGGTCCGTTCACATGACCTTACTCAACGGTAAAGAAGGAGGTTCTCTAGAAGGACTATGTCCCTAACTTAGACGTAGAGGACGAACCGTCCACCTAAGAGGTGGCGACTCGGTGGACCCTTCGGGGTAACACACTCAACCTGAGATGATCCACGATTTCTAGTTACTCATTTATACTATAATAAATCGAGGAGTCACTTACCTATCGAAATTGATCGATGTATGACAAAGATAGACGAACTTGTGGATCCGTAAGAAAGGACGTAAATTGTTTATAAACTACTCATGAAAAACCTTTTTATAGTGATACCATCTATTCTACAAAGAGGTTCCTTAAATCGTAAGATGAGTCTACTCTGTTCGTCATTCTTTTATTTGTAACTACACATACTCCTTTCATAGTTTAATCTTCATGAGACTACTTTTAATTTTTACCGTTAGACCCCTGATGGGAATACTAGGTCACCAATTCTGGGATACGAAGGACACGTCCTCCGTACCCAAGTTAGGGATCAGTCCTTTGATTATAAAGTACACAGTGGGCCTCACCCGTTTTTTATAAAATTAATATGTTTATTTTATTTTTACCATTATACTAACTACCACTATCTTCTAGACGAAATCCGACTCACTAGTTCTTTATTAAAAGACTCTTTTATTTTAAATTTCCCTCAGAACTTGTTGTTCCCTATAGTTAGTACGTCTTTGGTTTCCCGTCGACAACGTCCGTCTCCCTTTGAATCACGTTTCCAGGACTCCCTCCTTTTCAGAACCCTGTGAACTCCTTATTTCCTTTAAGTTATACCAACTTCTGTCTCCCTTTACTCTCCTCAACTTTCTATTCTCCTATCCGTTCATAGTCTATTAGTATATAATCTCCGTTTTTTACAAATGTAAAACGAGGTTTTCCTACACTTCGATTATTCTCGTAAAAGTTGACCTCTCACCGTACTCGTATAAATATAGAGATTTGAAGTCATACTCACGACACACACGTACGAGTGAGAGTCAGAACAGTCTTAGAAACGCTGGGGTACCCGATATCGGATGGTCCGAGGAGACAGGTACCCTATAGGGTCCGTTCTTGTGACCACACGCAACGATAAAGGATGAGGTGATTGATGACATACTTCTTAATTGACACCATGTCGTAAACGTTTTCATCTCTTTGACTATTCTCCCATAAAGTCACCAGGTTCAACCTTTACTTCTAATAAAATAGATCCTTCCCTGTTACTCCTTATTTGAATATAAAATTATCACTTCAGTTACAAGATTACTCATCCCAATACGACTTACGTTTATTTCTTTTCATTGTCAGTTCCTTCTAGGAATCTAAAAACGGAACTCGTAAATCTACATACCATCACCGTAAATACTTCCATGTCCCGTCCAAACCCTTAAAAGAAAGTCATCTACGACATAGTATATTAAGTATATTAGTAGAGTTACAGATAATTACAATAGTAGTGAGAGTCAATCCTTCCACATCGAGTCTCTTTCGGTCAAATGGTTTCTTACTAATCATTATGAACCGGTTGGGAGATTGGGTGGACTAAAGTGAGATTTAGACTAAAAACAGGGTGACCCAAAACGATTATACTTAACCTACAGAAAGATATAAAGTTGTAATTCAATTTCACGTAATACAGTAGTTTCTTGTTTTCGATTTACATATAAATCAGTAAAAGACATATATTAAATGTCACACCTGTACTTGGTGTAAGTCAAGTCAAGTCAGCGAGTCAGTACAGACTGAGAAACACTGGGGTACTTGACGTCGTACGGTCCGGAGGGACAGGTAGTGGTTGTGGGCCTCAAGTGAGTCTGAGTGTAGGTAGCTCAGTCACTACGGTAGGTCGGTAGAGTAGGAGACAACAGGGGAAGAGGAGAACGGGGGTTAGGGAGGGTCGTAGTCTCAGAAAAGGTTACTCAGTTGAGAAACGTACTCCACCGGTTTCATGACCTCAAAGTCGAAATCGTAGTAAGGAAGGTTTCTTGTGAGTCCTGACTAGAGGAAGTCTTACCTGACCAACCTAGAGGCACGTCAGGTCCTCTGAGAGTGTTTAGAAGAGGTCGTGGTGTCAAGATTTCGTAGTTAAGAAGTCACGAACCGAAAGAAGTGTCAGGTTGAGAGTGTAGGTACGTACTGATGACCTTTTTGGTGTCGGAACTGATCTACCTGGAAACAACCGTTTTATTACAGAGACGAAAAGTTATACGAGAGATCCAACCAGTATTGAAAAGAAGGTTTCTCATTCACAGAAAATTAAAGTACCGACGTGAGTGGTAGACGTCACTAAAACCTCGGGGGGGTTTTATTTCAGACTGTGACAAAGGTGACAAAGGGGTAGATAAAAGGTACTCCACTACCCTGGTCTACGGTGCTAGAAGCAAAAGACTTATAACTCGAAATGTGGTTGAAAAGGTCAGAGGAGAAAGTGAAAGTAGTTCTCCGAAAAATCGAGGAGAAGTGAAAGACGGTATTCCCACCACAGTAGACGTATAGAGTCCAATAACTATAAAGAGGGTCGGGTCGTAAAGAGTACTACATGAGACGTATATTCAATTTATTCGTCCCACTGTTATATGTCGGAACTACATGAGGAAAAGGATAAACTTTAGTCAGACCACAAGGTACAGGTCAAGATTGACAAGGAAGGACTGGACGTATGTCTAAAGAGGTCCCCGTCCAGTCCACCAGCCCATAAGGGTAGAGAAAGTCTTAAAAGGTGTCAAATAACACTAGGTGTGTCAGTTTCCGAAACCGTAACAGTCATTTCGTCTTTATCTATAAAAAGACCTTGAGAGAACGAAAAAGGTACTAGGTCGTCTACAACCGTTAAACTAGAGACCAAGGAGACGGAAAAGATTTTGGTCGAGTACCAAGTGCATAACGCCTTCGAACCGAACCTCTTAAAACTCGTAATCAAATGATCGTACACTCTACTCACGTTAACACACCATCAAACTCGTAAGAAACCGCAACGGAAAGAAACCCTAACCTTACTTTTGACTGGAAAAGGTCAGGACACCGGTGACGACTCAAAAGGTTTAAACGACCGTATAGCTCACGTCGTGAAAGTGTCGTAGTAGAAAGTCTTAAACTTCATCGAGTTGACCTTAAGGTAGTGGAGGTGATCGAAACAAGCATCACTACGAAAGATTCCGGGTGAACTGAAGTGTAAGGTCCTACAGACCGAGATCCACTCACTAGTGTGGTAGCACTAATAGACCCAGCACTTCTAGAAAAAACATGTCAGAAGACACATAAGAACGCTGGAGAAGAATTATAGAAGACGAAGACAATCCAGGTATGGTAAAGACAGGAAATAGTTCGGGAAGAAACGTACTTTACAAGAGAACCATAGAGATTAAAAGAACTTCTCTAGAGATCAGAAAGACTAAGACAACAAAAGGACATAAAGAAACGTAACTAGTGACTTCTTCCGAAAAAATAGAGCGGAACGATAAGGAACCTTGAGACGTAAGTCTACGAATATAGAAAGGAAAAGAGGAAACAAAAAACGAAGAGAAGAAAAGTGTCGATAAACATTCCGGAGGGGTCTGTCGGTAACACGAAAAAACGTAAAGAAAAGGTACCCCTACCAGAACTAGGGACAGAGGACATGTTACAGTGTTTGGAGTAAGGTATCAAGTAGTCCGTGAGATAGATAGTCTAGATCCGGGATCTCAGATGTGTACCTGTAGTGGTCTACCAGTTGTGGTTTTAGTATAACTAATATAAGAAACGTCGGTTTCTACCTCTTCGAATATATCAGTTGTTTTTGTTCTGGTCCTCGACTGACACCGAGACTAGTTCTTGAGGAATAATGGTTTAAGTCTGAATTTAACTTCTTTCATCCCTTTTGGCGATTTAGTAAGTCCATACTTGGTTTAATCTCTAAAATTTTTGAACATAGAAAGGAATAAACACGTAGTCTTAAAGTTTCACTATCAGACGACGGAGACACATTGGACTATCAAAAATTACACTGACGTATGTCTTCGATTAAAACGGAAGTGACCATAAAGTAGGAGATGTCCTAAAGTCCTTCCTGACTAATTAAACTCCGATATGTACAGAGTATTACATATGTATAACCTAACTATAGACATAGTTGTCCATTGACCTAACTTCTAGACAAGGTAAGTCAAGATTTCATTACGATTCTACAGCTAATAACTTCAGTAAACTGAAAAGGTAGTTGATGAGAAGAGAGATCAAAGAAAATACGTATTCCCGTCTCTGAGGGATTTTATTACAAGAGTGGAAAAGGACGAATTCTTGGACCTCAAAGAAGGATTCAAAGTAGTAACCTCGTTTGGGTTTGAGAGGATGGTCTGTACATCACGGGGAGTTAACCCGGTTGAATTGTTAGATTTAAGATAACATATTCAGTGGACGAAGGTAATTCAGTAAAGAGAAAATAAAGTACGAGGATGAGGGGACGAACATAATGTCAACGACAATAAATCAACGAATCAGGACAGACTCAGAAAACGTTCATATACCTGACACCGGGAGGTCCGAGGAAAGGTTCCCTAAAGGGTTCGTTCTTAAGACCTCACGTAACGGTAAAGGAAGAGGTCCCCTAGTAGGACTGAGTCCTTAAATTAGGTGTAGAGGACGTAACTGTCCACCTGAGAAATTGTGACTCGGTGCACCATTCTGGGAGACGAAAATGTTCAGTAGGTAATCTATTACCTAGAGGAGATGGTGGACGGAGTTATGTTTTAATATAGGGGAATTCACGGATGTATTTTAGAGTTTGGGAGAATTTTGAAAGAGACCAATAGATACTGTAGACTACTACAAAATACCTTAAACTTATAACTGATGTAATCAAGGATCTACGTGTATACGCACGAAAAGTAAAAACTATCCATAGATACGAAAACATAATATCGAGGTCATTCAAACATTTCAAGATTTTCCATACCAGTGGAATCTGAGAAAAGATAGGGAAAAATATGAGTTGTCTTGTATCGTTGTATAACCGGTGTAGTAAATAATATGAAAAAGAATGAATTTTTCTATGTATATGTATATATACATCAAAAGAGGTGAGTAACAAAGAAGAATAGATTACTATAACATTAGAACAGTGGTGATTTATGATTTGAATACATGAAAAAAAAAAAATGACATTCAACTCGTTCAACAGATCTTTTCACTTTACGTCTGGGTCCACCCAAAAAAAGGGAATTTATAGTTAAAAAAATTAAAAATCAAGGTTGTAAAAGATCTTTGTAATGTTGCAGTCACATATATCGGTTTCTCGGAGAACAACTGAACTGTCCAACTTATGGACCCAATGTCGGTAAATTTGGAACGTAGTAAAGGTAATGTAAACGGAACTCCCAGTCGTGACCCGTATAAATGTTTTTAAAAGAAAGGGACTTTTAGACGTCTTGGTATATAAGGAGGTGCTTCCCACCTTTAGAGTTGTCTAAACGTTTTAACCCAAAGTCTACCCTTTTTCAACTTAATACAATCCTTTATAAACATTTTATTTAAATTAAACCTCCCCACTCGATGGAAACTATTACCACAATAAATTAAACAGCAAAAGGGAAAAGGACACATAATATCGTGAGAATTTTTAAATTTCTCGATAAAACTCTTTACTAATATCATCTTTCGAAAGAATCATTCTACTCCTACTCGGAGTGAAGGAAAGAATGTTCGTTTAGTACAGCGGAGTCGAATGAAACAAGAAAAACTATCCAGAGTCTATATATTACCAAATTCGTTAATCTAAAAAAAGAAAACGGAAAAGAAACGAGAACCAAAACCTTCGTCCTCATCACTCTCTATCTATTTTCCTCTCCCTCTCTCTTGCTTATACTTTTATAGTCCATCCAAACTGATGCACATTGGTCTTTTTATTACTCGACAAATACTACATACCTTGACTAATAACGTATATTATTATTTTATCTCTCCTTTTTGTCAATATCCTAAGCAATTACATCGACGAACAGTGTCATAGTTCTTACGTTTAAGAAGGGAGAAAGGTAAAAAAGGAAGAAATCGTGTTGTCGAAACAGGAGTCCGACGGACGAAAGAACCGGTGTTTAACGGACATCGTTAAGAGTCATAGAATATGGGTGTTGTTGTAGGTCTTTGTCTTATTTCTTGATGAGGAAGGGGACAGAAAGAAGGATAATCCCCCTCTTTTTATTTTTAAGTGTCTTAGGGGAGTCGACTGGAGAGAAACGTAGAATAACCGGTCTGCCATAGTGTACAAGTCTTGGTTGGTCAGAGACCGTTATTCTTACCTTGTTAGTTACAAACAAATCTGTTCTTGAGTCGTTTTTTATTAGGTTTCAAATCGGGTGGTAGACAAAAACGTACGAGACACTTGATTCTTATAAATCTTTAAAATTTTACCAACTTTTTTATAATTCTTATAAACTCTGTAAACTTACACGTATCAGATTGACCTTCTACCGGTACGTATAAGCGACTGAAAAACTGGTCTCGACAAAAGTTCGAAGTCACCGTCTCCTCTCGTCATCGTTGATCTGTGGTATACCAGACTTTTGGATTTGATAAATGATAGACCGGGAAGTGTCTTTTTCAAACGGATCAGGATTGAATTCGGTCTAATATAATTATGTAGTTCTGACCTATTGGAACAGAGTTTCTTCTATTATATTAAGACAAAAAAAAAAAAATTCCTCTCTGACTTAGAAAGACTTGTTTTAAAAGATTCCTTTCTCATACCCTCATCCTATACCCCATATGTTGTTTAAGTCTTTAACTTCAAGTTCGTATAAAGTTCACTAATTGGGTGGAAATCAAAGTATTTCGTCAACTAAGACTTTTACAATGGTCGTTCTTAACAACCATTCTGTCTGGACTCAGAAAAAGGAATGATTTTGGGATGTCTTCAGATCCTCTCAGACTTACCTTACCACTACTAATTCGGTATTAAATAACTCTTAATATTCAAATTAAAAATCCTCCTAAAAAGTTATACCCTCGAACTACTCCTAGTTCATTCTTGATACTATGTTTCTAGGTCCTAACCTCTTTTGTTGTTGCACTCCGTTTTCTAGGTTTCTTAGAATCTCGTGTCAATTACGAAAAATACTTTCTCAACTTCCTAGAAATCCGGTCAAAACAATTCCGGGTACTTTGACAAACGAAATCGTGCTCTTAAAGTCTTCTCCTATCTCAACGATTATCTTCGATACCTTCTCGATTCAGTTCAACTACAACTACCATTCCGTACCAGACCTCCAAAGTCACAGGTAAGACTCATACCCCCAATTACCAAACCGAAAAGTTACAAATGTCTCCAGGTAACGTACATCAATACTGTCACTTACACACCAGATGACTCTATACTCCTGACTAACCCCAATTGATTTAAATAGAAAGAGAGTGGAGCGAACTTTTGATCAAGGTTACAGATCTGTCGTCAGATACGACTGAATCGTTACTATGACACGATTTATTTCGTAGGGGTAATCGATGAGACGGAGGACTCAGGGAAGATACAGAGAGTCACGTGACTTCGTACCCATTCCTTTCTTCTTTCCAGAGAACTGTTTCAGTCCTATAGGAGACCCTGTTCCGATTCTCATAATATCAAATTAAGTTTTGGGTGTGTCTAGGTAAACATTTATTTACGACACTCTACTGTAGCATTACCTATCACACGTGGAAATTTAATTAAAGGAAAACTACACTATTTTTGTAGAAGACTTTCTCTACAACTTTGGACCGAAAACTACATTTCATTGTATTAAATCTAAAAGTTTATCTTTGGAAAACAACTATCATCAAATAAGTTAAGACCCACACATGGTTTGAAATAAACGATGTCCAATATTTAATCGAAACTTCGTCGATATTAAGTATTTAGTAATGGATACTAACTCAATGTCCGTTAGAGTAATTAAAGTTATCGTTTTTCTGAAACTTCATTCGTTCTTCATCTTTTATTTTGTTGGGTCTCTGACTTTTTTCTCGTTACGTAGTATAAACCTATACAAAATAACTCTCACACAAAGACCAGTAAGGTCAAGTAGGAATGGTGTTGAAACTTATTATCCATAATGACAATAAGGATAGAATAGATTCTTCTTCTTCGAATATAGTGAAATAAAATTATACATAATTTATAAATAAGTCATAATATATAATGAATAATACTCAGTCATTGAAGCATATATAATATACTGTCATGATTGTTCTCGGATAACTAATTCATCGAGACGATGAAAATGTCTACTCCTCTCATTTAATGTCTGTCTACTTCATTGGAAGGGTAATTATCCCAGTACCCACAAGTTCGTCTGTATACTTAAGTCCTTAAGTAGTATTCGGAGAAGAGAACGGGTAACCTGTACCAACAGAAATAATAAAGTATAAAATTTCCCTACAAGGACGACGACGACTCAGCGAAGGCAGCACAGGCTGACACGCTGGGGTATCTGTCGTCGGGTGGCCCGAGGAGGGAGAGACCCCAAGAGATCCGTTCTTGCAACCTCACCCAACGGTAAAGGAAGAGGTTACGTACTTTCACTTTTCACTTTCACTTCAGTGAGTCATCGTTTACCTTCTCATTCCTGAATGGAAAAAGTGAAACACGATAAAGGTCAGGTGGTCAATAAAACTGACTCTGGGATCCTGAGATACCTCTCAGTACCCGACCCTCCACCCTCCTCCCTATCTTTATCCCGGGATCCTGGGGGTAGGACTTTCGTAGTTAGTTAATTATATAGTCTCAAATCTACTATAAGAAAAAGGAAAGGGAAGGAAGGAAGGAAGGGAAAGAGGGAGAGAAAGAAAGAAAGTTTAAGGGTTAATGGAAGTGTTCACACAAAACTCTTCTTCCCTTGTATACCTACTTTTTGACTTAGTGTCTTTAATTTTAAAAAGTTACCAATACTAATAACCGTTGAATTTATCGTAGGATGAATTTTACCTTTAGATGTTACCAAAAGTTCCAGCACAAAATTAAATATCACTTTCTATGGAGGATTAGATTAGATTAAGTCGGACGGTTGGTGAGACAACACTATACTCATTTAAGTCACTCAAGACCCTACATCCCAGACGGATCAACGGACCTTAGATTGGGACCCTACCACTCCCGTCTCCCCAGCACCGAACTCTCATTTGTCGTGACATTCTTGACTATTTCCGTCACCAACCCCATGGACGAAGTCTTACCAACCAAATTTATACCGTCCGTACAGACATCCGGACGGAAAATGATAGACCTCTTAGACCGATCGGAAACCTACCCGTCTCGGGAACACCGAGTCTACCATTTCTTAGACGGACGTTACGTCCTCTTGAACCAAGTTAGGGATCCGAGGGGACCTCTTCCCTTACCGATGGGTGAGATCATAAGAACGGACCTCTTAAGGCGTTTCTCTCCTTGGAACACCCGGTGTCGGGTACCCAACGTTTCTGAACCTCTGTTAACTCGTTGATTGTGAAAAATAACCGACCCGACTGAGAAGTCCTAGTCGTTCCGGAACTATGGTTTTGTAGTCTTTTAAGTCTTTTACACGTATATGTTTCACAACCTTAATTCATCATTTACAAAACGTGAAAAAGTTGTCAGTAAAATAAATCACAGATGTCGTGTGATCCAAGAGACAACAGGTCTCCGATTCTTCTCTGTACCGATGACAAGGATCTCTCGAGTGTCCGATCACGTCCTGTGTCTTGGTCCCTGTTTACTAGTATCACGATCTACCACACTCTTCAGTTGAGTCTCGACGTTCTTGGACCTCCCTCCTTCGTTCAGGACTTTCTTTGTCATTGTTAAGTGTCGGATGACGAGTTCAAAGAAACGACGGTATCCCTTCCTCTGGTTTTGTTCGACGATTTCGGTCTTTCGTAGACACTGAAATTTGGAGTGCAAGTATTCTGAGTCCAGGGAAAGATGTCAGACACTTACACCCACATACAAATTCTCAACGAGTACTGTCTGCAGAAATGACTCACTTCGTAGAGGATTAAAACCTTGTCTCAAAGAAGAGACAGAACACATGAGATTCTTTTACGTAAATAAATGTTTCCGATTAAATGTGACTCTGAAAATGATGACCATCTTCCCAATACAGGATTCCTCCTATGTCGGTTAGAGAGTTCTGGAACCTACCATACGTATCTTTACCGATTCTTTAAGGTTCATAGAGACCGTAACTGAAGAGAGGTTCCAAGTAAATCTCGTTCACCTTCTAAAATGATTAGAAAGAGGAACGACGCCCAAAGAAGATCTCGGAAAGACAGAGGATATAATTACATCGTAATGGCAAGAACTTCCGTTTCGACTACTGTCGTAAAGAAACATATTTGTCTTATAACTTATCAGTGAACGTCCTATTTGCCCTTACGAATGTGACTCAAAACTAGGCTAGAGTAGGGTCGAAGAAAGGGTAAGAGAAAGGACCTGGAAGGTCAGAGGACGATATCCCCTCAAATACCAACGAACCAACATGATCATGAAAGAATAAAGGAACAGAACCAAGTCCGACCAGGGAGACGAGACGAAAGAAAAGAAATAGTTAAAGATGTTTTAGATCTAGTCTACTGAGAGGAGAAAGTTTTAGGGGACTGAATAATATGGTAGTGTCTAAATCAACGAGACTGAAATCACGGGTACACGGTTACACCGAACCAGAGTATCGTTACTTGTATATAATAACACAAAGTAGAGAAACGGACAGAATGGAAGACTTAATATTAAGGAGTTCCCACTCCCAATATAAGAAGTGAAAACATACGAGTCGTGAATCGTTTTACAGGTTGATTCCCTTTATTTTTTTACCATCATCATCATTATCATTACAGATAACTCAAGGAAGTCATACCCTCCGTAATAAAATTCGAGAAATACTATAATAAAAAAAAGACTTTTATTGTGATTCCCAATATACTATTATAGTAGGGGTAACACTTTACTCTAACTCGACACCTCTCCTATTCAGTGGACGGGTCATACTGTGTATCATTTATGATTTAATGACAGAATCACGGAAAAACTTAACCAATACTATTCAGAGGTGTAAAAAAAAAAAGAAGGGTTCTCTAAGAATCTTCTCCGTGACAAATAACTCCTTAAACCCTCTTCAGTAGTATGTCCACGGGTTAAGTACTATTCGGTCAACTTTACCCACATATAACCCATTGTGTTCGAAACCTTAAGGAGAAACACGACATTCTCTACGTCTTTCATTCAACAAAATAAAAGGAAGGGTCTTTAGTTATTCTCAGTCCCGTATTATGTATATTTTAGGACAATATAAATTATGATACTAAAAAAGACATGTATTTGTAATACAAAGTACTCTACACTAAGTTAACTATCATACAGATGGATATCCATCGTCAACCGAGACAACAACACTCAAAATATATACTTTTAGAGATATTTAAATGTGTATAAACACGTACAGTAATAAAGTCACATAAAAGTGTCCATGGTATGTAATTCAACGGTCACAAATGTCGACTCCACTGGGGGTTTCCTTTCCATAAAATTGTTTTTATTAACACTTTTTATCAAACGAAAGTGGTAGTAAGAACGTCTTTAAAAAAATACCTTACAAACTTTAGTATAAGAGGACCTGGTCACTCTACTTATAGACTTGGGACTAAGAGATGAACAATTGGTACACTGATATACGTACAATGAAGGGGATGTTAATTTACAGAAGAAGAACTTTTACCTCCGATATTGTTAAGGAAGGAGTCTCTTCATGTCATTCCTTCTCTTTCCTAGTCCCGTACTTCGGACACGTCAATGTTTCCTGAGGTATAAGCCTTCCCGGGTACGAACTGAATTACAAGATAATATTGACTAAACTTTAAGAATTATTTTAATAATTCTGAAGAAAACCTACACCTGGTGAAAATTTCAGATAACACAAGACAAAATACAAAACCAAAAAACCGGTTCTCCGTAGACCCTAGAATCGAAGGATTGGTGCCTGACTTGGGTGTGGGGGACATAGCCTTCCGTTTCAGAATTGGTGACCTGATAGTCCCTTTGGGAACTTTAAGAATCATTAAAAACTGTTCTGTAGGGTACAAACGTAAAACGGACCTCGAGACGTTCAATACATCGGTAAAAACCTAACAAACACTTCAGATATCGGATGCCGTGTATCTGATGAGGAACTATTTTACAGTCGATAATTATTAAAACGTTCCCTCAAAAATCAAATAACCATATCAGGGGGTTAAAATAAAAGACTTGAAAAGGTTAGACCAGACCTGTAACTTGGATTACTACCCCATGTAAAGTACACAGGAGTACGTAAGTCCAGTGGGAACCAACTATTTGTGGTGTCAGTTTGGGAGATGGAGTAAGAAGGTAAAGAGACACTAACGTGTTTACTACCTTATACCCGACACCGACCGACTATTGAGTTTCATACCTTTGTGAAGAATTATTTATACTCGGGACAACGAGTTATGTACCGTAATCTAAATAATAGAATCAAACTCTTTACTTCCGAACTCGACTATGTGACAGAGTGACTGTTACTGAGCTCTTTCTGTAAACCTCCTCTAGATTATGAGAAAAAACGAGAATAACGTAACGTCTAATAAACTTGAGGTCTTCCTGGTTGTGGTCTATTTAATACTTACAACTTGTTCTACTGGAATGTAGGTGTCGTCTATTACTATCCAGGATCCAAATTGTCCCGGAATAAACTGGGGGACGAACACCACGACGACCGAGAAGTTGAAGAACACCACCGACCAGACCACGCCCGAGTTTGGACGGGAAGACAGACGAGGACGTCGTTGGTCAAGTCGTTCCACTAAACACAAGCCTTTTTGGATGCACTACAAGGTCTACCGTAGAGGTGGTTGTGGGCCGACGACTTGGAGGTACTCTTGGTTTAGGTCTAGTAGTTTCACTTGTCGAAGTTTGTGGACTCCGTGGACCTTTAGGATGTCAACTCATCCTTAGTATAGTCTTGTTAACTTTAGCCCCGGAAGTTACCAGACCGTTTGGAGTTGTGCGACCTTGAGAAGCTGTTAGCAGAATGCTGGTAGGGCTTACCTCGAAAACATATAAACAGATTTGACTTCCTCGAGACCAACGCTTTGTTGGGGTAGCTTTCGTAGGGAAGAATACGAAAATTGTCTTAGGGAAGAAACGCGGCCGATCTGAATCCCCTTAACTTTTCCGAAAGTATGTAGAGTCTTCCACGGAAACTTCCAGACAGATTGAACTCCATAGACTTGGAACGGTACACGTTGGAGGCTCTTTAGGGATTGGAGTGCGGCGAGTATTTTGATCTACTCGACCTAGAAAGACCCTTAGTAGACAGACGGTAGTCCGGACCGAGAAAGGTCCCCAACTACGTGGAAGTCTTTGACACCTACTATGTCAGGGTCTAAGTTCACTAACTTGCCTTACGGAAACTATTGGAAGTCAGTGACCACCTCTAGTTGGACCGTGTGTTGTTAGACTGTAATGACGGAGTACTGGAGAAGTGTGGGAACGTAGTAGATCTCGCCTATGTGAATGTAGTGTTGGGGACCTTGACATTGACACTGTAGGACACCGAGTCGACCACCTATTTTCTGTACCGGGGGAGGTTATGTCGAACGACACGGGCCACATTGTGGGGAGGGTTAGACTTTCCCTCCATGTAACCCCTCGAACTGGTCTTAATAAAGTGTACGATACGAGGACAGTAACACCTCGGGGGTCGTCTGGAGTTACAGTGACTTCCGTACCGTCGACTCGACTTTACAGCCCGGAGGTGCAGGGATTGAAGGCATAGAACCTAATGAGGTTTGCCTTGTCAGTACTGTGTGCCCCGTATATTTCACGCCTATCGCCACGAGTCGCTACCGTGCAATTTGAAGTGCTTACATTCGCACGTTCTATGTCCGTACATGTGTACATACCACTCATTAAGACACCCTTTATGGTGGCGAAGTCGGTGGGACTTACAATGACGTCGTTGGTGATGAGGGAAGAGAATGAAAAGTTGACAGTGCCATCTCTGATACCTTGGAAGAGTCCTACTCCGTGCCTGGTGTCTATTGTTACACCCAGGGTGAGGCCACTAGCTGACCCTCTGGTGATTGCACTGGTGGAGGGAGTGCGGTGTCTCGTGTTCCAGCTGTCTTTTCTGTAAGTGGTAGGGACACTGACTATATTTGTCACCCTAGGGTCCTTAACTACTCCAGTACTTCTGATGGTTTTAGTAGTAACCGACAAAGCACCGGTAGTGTGAGTACCGACGTCACTACGACCAGTAAAAGATGTTCTACTCCTTCGTCGTAGTAGCCGTTTTGGTAGTACGGGGTTGCTCCTGACAACTTTAATAATTACACCTACTACTCTAATGTCCTCTGTGCGGGTACCTTTCGGTGGACGGGTACGGACGTTAACTCGTACTCGTGGAGTTAGTGATATTGAGAATGTTTAGAGGAAAGTTGGTGTGTTGTTGTCAATTGTGTTATTTAAGTTATGTGTCAAGTCACGTACTTGGCAATAACTAGGCCTACTTGAGATTTCTGTTACAGGTTCTCTGAGTTTAGATTTTGTGACTGTCAATGCCTTTTGTTTGTTAGTTTTTTTTTTTTTTCTGTCAAATAATTTTTACTGTGTTTACTGACCCGATTTAGATGACAAAGTTTTTTCACAGAAATGTTTTTTTTTGTTTTTTCTTTTCTAAATAAATAATTTTTAAGATAACACTAGATTTCGTCTGTTTTAATACACATAAGGAGTCTTGGACAAAAACGACGTGAATAAATGATAAAGGGTGTAAAGCAGGGACGGAAGGGATAGTGGTATAAAAAGTGTCCTCTAGAGTTAAGGGATTTCTTGGCCAGATCCTTTAAAACATTCTTAAGACAATATGAAACTCTAAAAATACCACTTAAGATCACCACTCTAGGTCAGATAAAACAGAAAGAAAAAAAAAAGGAAGAGAAAGAGAGAAAGAAAAGAAAGGAGGGGGAGTACGGGAATACTTCATCAGGTTACCCCTTACGTTATAATCTTTATCTAAAAATTCTCTCTTGTTCCTTTTTTACGTTCTAGAATATAAAAAGTACATTACTAGACAAGACATAAATACTCCTCCTGGTAAGTTACCCTTTCTTTTTTTTTTTTTTCCTTCGTTCGTTGTCTAATTAAATGTATACTCGTAGATATTTTGGGTACTAGAAAATTTGTTTAGATCTTAGACTAAACATCAAGTTTTTGATTTTTATTCTAATATTTATTTTATAACAACCAAAAAGACATGGACCTATGTTGAGTAAACATCAAACCGAGTTTACACTCTTTGCACTTCCATTGATCTGAAGGACGAAAGACTCTTTCCATTATAATGTCATTAGAAGTCAGTGTCGTGGTCAGAGATGTCCCAGGACAAAGTAATCTACTACACTCAAAGACTAGATATAAATTCCTACGACACCAGAAGAAAAGAAAAGTAATCACAGTGGGAAACATCTTACGAGTTTAAAAATCTAAAAACACTTCATTTAAGTTAAGGTGAACTTTCTTTCAAAGTCATATTAAATAAGGAACGAGAATTTATTTTAAGACGGTAGATCTACTTCATGTTAGTCTCTTACGATTTAATCGGTTCAACTTTTTAGTAATAACCACGACTCACAGTTGTTTGAGTCAAGTTAAGTTGTGATTGACAATTTCTGGACGACACACAATTTGTTACTACAATCACGACACCTGTGTAATAATCATTCTGGACCAAAGACGTGAACTTAGTGAGTACTGGATATATGTTATAGTAATTTCTTTATAGTCAACTGATGGTCCCCGGTCGAGATTAAAAGGACAATCCACCGTCCACCGTCCTAGGATCTCAAAACTTTATTAGTTCAATGACAATACTGGTTTTGGAGGAGTACTAAAAAAAAAGGTAAGAAGACCTTCTCGACTAAGACAAGAAGGTTTACGTCTGACATCTCACCATTTCTTCACAAATTCATACCTAAACTAAACGATGCCGGTTACCTACAAATGGTTCTCTATCTTTACGATTGTGTGATCATTAAGTGATTTCTATGAAGTCTAGTGACCTCTATAAAAACCATACTCTTATAGGTGATCGAACGTTCAATTTTTCCTTGAAAGATCAATGACCATGGAGTCGTGAGAGTACTATAAAATCATGTCATATGCAGACTGAAAACAGAAATGCACTTTGTATCACTTTTGTCATCACATTGTCACACAATTAGTGAGTCAGTACAGCCTGAGAAACTTTGGGGTACCTGACGTCGGACGATCCGAGGAGACAGGTACCTTAAGAGGTCCGTTCTTATGACCTCATCCATCGGTAAGGGAAGGGGTTCCCTATAAGGGTTTATATGTGGAGGATAACGACCGGGAACTTTAGACGGTATAGTAACCACTCCATTCACAATTTGATCTCTTTTGATCTCTATTCGACCTCTTTTGAAATCGAGGATTACTTACTCGTCGAACCTATGAGTGTGTATTGAGATGTCCGACCTGTAGTGTGGTCCCAAAACACTAGAGGTCCACACTTTTTGGTTAACAATGATCGTTTTATCCAGTCTCTTGACCCTCCTTCTCTATCGTTTGCTTACTCTGGTGTGTTTCTAGAGTGGAGATCAAAAACTCATGGTCAAGAAATCACCGAAAAAGAGGGAGTATAGGATGGAAAGAAACAATCCTTATGTTAAGTATAATCGAAAATGACACCTCTTCTGAGTTCCCTTTTGTGTACAACCGACGGTAAACAGTTCACTAAGTCATAACTTACATGAAGCATAAAGATTCGACGTCTCGTCGAATCTTTGATTTGTTGAGTGGTTCTTCATAGTTCACGATTATGTTTCTTCTGACCATATTTGGGTCTTCCTTTTGTTAGAACGGAAGAGATGAACCAAAGACTAGAGACTCGAGACAGAAACGACTATTGTTTGAAAGAAAGTAAACTCCAAAATTAAGAATTCTTCAATCAAGGTCGTATGTTAAGGAGAACTCATTTGAGACCCACAACCCCTACCTATCCCTCCGGACCGCACGACGTCAAGTACCCCGACGTTTCTCAACCTGTGCTAACTCGCTGACTTGACTTGACTTGACACTCCCCACCGACTCATCAATCTATTTAAGATGATCTTATTTTCCACTTAAACGTGATTTTTAAATCCATTCTTTCAGTTCTTATGTCAAGTCACGATATTCTCTAATATCAACGGGATTACATATATACAATCTTAAAAAAAAATTTTTAGACGTATATAACTACTTTCTAAACAATTCGGTGTAAACTGAAAAGGTCAGTTAAATCTTTATGAAAACTATTTTCAAGGAGTGACGTCCAAAATCCCTACTTCCCGTATCACGATATTTTCATAATAAATTTCCTGTGATTTTACTTAAGATACTAAAATGTTCAAATACTAATCGTCACAGACATAAACGAGACGTAGTACATGATCACACCCCTCGAAGTTATTCCATCGACGTGATTGGTCTCAAGTAGTGAGTTTTACCTGAAGGAACCAAGTCGTCTTTCAGGTAAAGTGACAAATTTATAGACCAGATAGGACCATCGTTTTATGTGAAAAATACAGACAATGACAAAAATAAGATAGGTTTCCATTGTTTCGTTGTCATACGAATTTATGAGTACACGTAGTTTTTATACAGTAAGTGTTACATTACTATTAAAATCATACATATAAATAAAAAGGATGATTTATATACGTAACTGAAACCCTTTTATAGTTTCTTACGAAATCTTCTTTAGAAGAGATTATAAAAAAAAAAAAAGGATAAGACCTGAGAACGAGAAGATATTGACCGATAGTGAAGTTTGAAGATTTAAGAAAACGTACACGGGTTTGTGTAAATACCTCCGTTTTATACTCTTTTTAAACCATATTAAGTGTATGTATTCCGGACTATATCGAAATTAGTAAAAAGGAGTATAAGACTTGTAAGACCTTAGTTTACGGTAGAAAAGGTTTCTAATTTCATCCATTATTCTTAAAACCTGGTAACCAATTACTAACCTTGTAACTAGTTAAGAAAAAAACTCCTTAACAAATTAACGATATTAACGAAAATCCGAAATATTAGTTTCTTAGTTTTTAGTACTGTAATAAACTCTGGACGTATGAGAATTTAAGACTTAAATCTAGACAACTATTTATTGAACTGTTACCTTCCTAATAAACATACCCTCTTTCTTTTACTTCTTCTATAAATATCTTTTTCTATATGACTTTGTACTCCTTTCATAATCCACCTACCGTGGTTCGGTGGGTTGTAAAGGTTTCATTTATAACTAGTGCCACTTTTTTTTTTTGAATTTGTAAAATAGGAGAATCGTATTAGAAGTTTTATGAATCTGTTCAGTTTCTCAGTCTACTCACGAATACCTGTCACACCACGAAACTTTGTTACATTAAAAATTTATTACAATTTTAACAAATAAACCACGAAGTCGAATGACCCTAATTATTCCTATAACTTCTGTTAAATAAAATAAAAAATTATATTTAAATAAATAAAATTAATCTCCAATTAATGAAATGTTATAATATAACCAAAACGGTATGTAGTTGTACTTAGGAGGTCCCCATATGTACACAAGGGGTAGGACTTGGAGGGAGGGAGGAGGGAGGGGTATGGTTTAACATAGTGATTTATAGTGTCCATATTCTGTACTTACGAACTCACTTCTCAGTATCTGAAAAACCTTCGGTCAACAGACAAAAAGTATTTTATATAAAAGTGTCTCAGTTTAGAGAAAAAATTTTATAGAAAGGGGTTTCATATATATGTAAGAATATAAACTAATCTTATACTAAAGACATGTTTTCGTTGGTCTATTTTTATTCAGTTCGACAACGGAATTTTGTAGTTTAATGGAAGATAAAAAAAGAGACGACGGTATTCTTCTTTATACTTAAGGACGTGTGAGACATAATCTATCTTTGGTCGACACTACGGTAATAGAAAGGTCCTATATTTTCTTCTGTGTAGACCAACATCCTCTCTTTTTTCTTTAGAGGATCTTAATGACTATCATGTGACAGTTAATTCTAGCTTTACATCTTCGAGTTTCTTCGTAAGAATTTTGTGTAAATTTTTGGTCAAGGGTAGTAAAACACAGAAATTCACGACGATTGGTTTGAAAACTCTAAAGTTAGAAAGAATTTAATAAACTCTTTTATATGTTTAATGTATATTTAATATATTAATTTAACATATTGTTCACGGATCGTCGTCACTCTTTTGAGGTAAAAAAAAAAAAAAAAACGGAATCAGGTCTTATTTATTTTTCTCTCTCTCTCTCTTACCTCACAACGACGTTTCTATCCGCTACGTAACAATAAAATTACTTTCGTGTAAAATGACCTTTTAGGAAGATAAAATATTTAGAATAATTACGTGTCATTTACTCCTATGAGTATGTAGTAGACCCGTTTTATGTCTTTCGTTTCGAGATGTTCTGAGGTCTGGCACTTCTAAAAGAAAGTTATAAACCACGTCATTAAATCAAAGTAAAAGGTCCAATAATTACGATGTGACATAATATATAAACTACGACTTAGCAACTTAAACTTAAACAGATTTACCATAGTTAGGACAGGAATAGACCAACCGTCTTCATCAATTATATATCGAAAATTGAATCTAGTTTCTCTTCTAAGTTACAATAAACTGTCTCTCCTCGACCAGAGACACCTCCGTCGTCGCGGGTAAAACTAAATACAGGAGGTTGGGACTCTTGAACCGTCTTGTGGGCGGATCGAGTCGGGATCCTCTAGGACTGTTTTTAGGTAGGTAATACCCTTAGGAATGGGAAATAGTACAGATACATAGGCATTCCGAAGACTTACTGTTAATAATTAAGAAAGAAAAGTCAGGAATCAGGGTGTAATTTTCACCATTTAATTTTACCTTAAATTAAAGGTAAATTTGTGTCAACCATCAAAACATTTCACAGATTAAGAGACTCTCTTTATTTACTTCGAATTTAACTATTTATATAATTTCGTATATGTTCTCATTAATACTACATAAAAGACCATATATGAAAAAATATCATCTATGATATTTTGAAATTTAGTTTATTAAACAATTGTGATGCCTTTAGTACCCAAAGAAATGATTGACTTAGTAATACTTTTTTAAATTGATATTGTTGTAAACATTTTACGGAGTTTTCAGTTTACAACTTAACCTGAAGGACCAGGATACCGATCAAGATAAAAATTTTTTATTTCAAAATGTTTTACTTTCCCTCTTCATTATTTCAAAGAGAAAGGTCGTCGGGAGTTCGTCTTTTTGCGTACGTACATTTCTATGAAGAATTGTATTTACCTACAATTGTTTACTTGAAATCAATTACGACTGGTATTTTTACAGTACATCGATACATAAAGGCGGATTTATAAAAAAGTTCTCAGAACGTTTATTCAGTGAGAATTTTTCAATTACGATCGGAAATACTACCTCTTCCGTTACCGTTGGGTGAGGTCATGAGAACGGACCTTTTAGGGTGGCCGCCTCCTCGGACCATCCCATGTCAGGTACCCCAGCGCTTCTCAGTCTGTGCTGATTCGTTGAAGTGAAAGTCAAAAGTGAAAGTACGTAACCTCTTCCTTTACCGTTGGGTGAGGTCACAAGAATGGACCTCTTAGGGTCCCTGCCCCCTCGGACTACCCGACGGCAGATACCCCAACGTGTCTAAGCCTGTGCTGACTTCGCTGAATCGTCGTCGTCGCAAATACTCTAGTTAACGTAAAAAAAAAAATCTGTTTAGAAATACACCTTCATATGAAATAAGGAACGAAAGAAAAGAATCATACAAAAGTTTAAAAGACATTCAAGATATTTTACTCTTAGACAGTAAAGATGTGTGGTAAATCAATAAGTTAGACCTCAAGTTGGGATAGTTATGACCCCTGTTGAATATCTCCACTTATTTAATAAAGGATCCGTGAAAGTCTCACTACGGAGAAAATTTAAAGATAAGAACTCGAGGTGAAATCTCTAGACTATAAAAAATAATACTAATTATATAGAAGATGGAAGTTCTTTTTCCTTCTTTCGTCCTTTAAGTGTTATGACTTTTTATGTCTACTTCTTATATATCTATATATATATTAAAATACTCGTATTTGAACAATGGTATGAAGGATGACTTCTGTTTACGGTTATATCTAATCTAATAAGTAGTCTGTTATTTACGTTGATTTCTATTTTTAGAGTAAATGATCAGTTGTTCAAAAGTTAACTGTAGTAATTTGAAAATATTTCAAATAAGTAATAAAATATTTCATATAAGTAAAAGATTATTTAGGACTCACTAAACACTATCAATAAATTTTCGGTATAATCATTAGTCTCTTTCGAGACTACAAGTCCCCACCTTTAGACGTTAATCTAATTACAGTTTCTATTTAACGTGAATATCTTAAATCACCCTACGGTAAGCCATAAGTATCCTATTAAGTTTTTATTTTTGAGATACGAAATATCGAGTCTTTCACGAAAGTGGACAAAAGAGTACACAATTCGTTACTTTCTTATCATACATTCACTAAAATTAATTACATAGTTTAAAAGGGACTTATTATGTAAACAGAGATACATTTTCATAATTCTAAAACTTCGGTATTTGTATCTTTCTTTTATTTAATAATCTCCTTTTTTCATTTATCATTTCATATCTTGTACCAATCTAATAAAAACGGAACCTTATTTAAGTACGTGTTTCACTTATCCTTAACTCTTTGATAAAATCAAGATTCGGCAATACTGAGATCAATATGTTGTCACTCGTTTTGTTTCAGTTCGGGATCCACTAAGTCACTGGTTAAGTCAAACCAAACGGATCTGAAAGGAACAAAATGGTGACCTTCAGGAGATAGGGTCTTTGGCAAATCGAGTTCCGTTTGGTCCTACCGACCAGTTTGATGAGTGTTTGGAACACACACACACGAACACACACAAATCAGTACAGGTTAAGACACTGGGGTACCCGACATCGGGTGGTCCGAGAAGACAGGTACCTTGAAAGGTCCGTCCTTATGACCTCGTCCACCAGTAAAGCATGAGGACCACTTGAAGGGTTAAGTCTCTAGTGAGGACGTAGAGGACGTAACCGTCTACCTGAGAATAGTGAAGAGGTGGAAATGTTTAGAAGACAACAGCAAGTCACGGAGTCAACACAGATTAAGAAACACTGGGACACCTGACGTCGTACGGTCCGAAGGGACATGAAGTGGTAGAAGGTCTGCAACGAGTTTGAGTACGGGTAACTCAGCCACTACGGTAAGTTGGTAGAGCAGGTGATAGTAGGGGAAAAGGACGGAAGTTATAAAGAGTCGTAGTCCCAGAAAAGATTACTCCACCGAGAAACGTAGTCAACCGGTTTCATAACCTCGAAGTCGAAGTCGTAGTCAGGAAGGTAACTTATAAATCCCAACTAAAGGAAATCCTAACTGACCAAACTAGAGAAACGTCAGGTTCTCTGAGAGTTCTCAGAAAAGGTTGTGGTATCAAGGTTTCGTAATTAAGAAACCACGAGTCGAAAGAAATACCAGGCTGAGAGTGTAGACATGTACTGACGACCTTTTTGGTATCGAAACTGATATACCTGGAAACAAACGTTTCATTACAGAGACGAAGAATTAGACGACAGATCCAAACAGTATGTTTGGAATAGTAGTCCAATAATGGAACTAAGATAATTAGTATAATTACAAGAATACAGTAACAATAACTGTTACGGTCTATTGTAACCGGTGATCATAAGTCACCAGTCTTGTAAACGGAGATTCAACCAGTTCAGTATTTTCGTTTACGAATATTACAGTTTGAGACATGTTTTCAAAGATCTAACAAGAGACATCTTCGTTGTCTTCATATCTTCCGTGGTAAACGGGAGATCTTCCTTAATATCAGTTCTTAACTGTTCCTAGTATAATAATATCATGAAATAGATGTGAGTAATAGAGGTCAGAAATATTTCGAGACATTCCATCCGTAATAGAGGTGAAACCTCTCCTTTCGTAATCTCATTTGAGAAAGGTTCTGTACTTTTAATATATCTTTTAATTCTAACTTTCTGTTTATAACCACTAAATCGTTACCGTAAATAATAAGTCTTATCTTCAACAATTGTCAGGGGAGTCTTATGAAATAGAGAACGTTAGAAAATCTAGTACAAGATCTTTTGTCGGAAGAGGAACCCCTACAATCACTCACACAATCAGCAAGTCAGTATAGACTGAGAAACACTGGGGTACCTGGCAGATACCTTAAGAGGTCCGTTCTTATGAACTCACACATCGGCAAGGGAAGAGGTCCCTTAGAAGGGTTAGGTCCCTAACTTGGGACCAGAGGACGTAACGTCCGTCTGAGAAATGGTAGACTTGGTGGTCCCTTCGGGGAGAGAAAACCCTATGTTAAACCATTGACCCATAATCGGAATAAAAAAGGGAGTTTACATGACTACTTGATCTATCCGGTTTAGGAAACTTCGTGACCTAACCAATTATACCGGTACAAAACTTATAACTGGTTATGACTCAAAGTGTCTCTACGAAGTTTACCCTTTGTAATATCTAGTCGATCGTAAGTTTCTATTTTTACTTAGTCAGTTTGATCAAAATAGTATTAGTTACTCCAAATCCATAAAATTTTCTAACATAATACTAAATGAAAATGTAAGACTAGTTTACAGTAACTACCTATATAAATACTTCTTGTGTCATTGGTTTTTTTAATACAACGTTAAGGAAAGGTGATTTTTTTATTAGGGAAATTACTAGAATTAACAATACAAATGTACTTTTATATATTTGACGAAAGTACTTCAGTTATAAATAGAAGTGATCTTATGTGTGATTTGACGAATATACTTTTGTATATTAGACCGAAACACTTCAGTTATAAATAGAAAGAATCCGATGTTGTATGATTTCGATAGATTTGATGAATACTCCACTTGTGGTCCGTTACAAAATCATCGAGTTTCTCTCTTTTTTTTATCTCGTATGGGGGTTGCAGATCTCGAATTGAAAACTTTTGATCTCTCAGTTTCACTGTTAAGACTTATTTTTTTTTTTTTTTTTGTTAATTGGTTGGTTATGAGGACTGTGTAAATTTGTAGATATCTAGTCATATATCTAGTTATATAGTTACAAGTAAACAACAAAAAGTGTGAACCATTTTCGTAATGAAAACTGAATACTCCTTACGTCGGTTTCACTTATATATTCTTTTTTTTTTTTTCTACCCATGGACTCTCTTGATTACCAGTTATACCTGGTCGTTACTTCACGTCACCTCTCACTCTTATCCCGAGACCAACATCTGCAAAATTATACTGTACTCACCAACCAAAATTTAGAAACTGTGAAAAATCGTAGAAAAGTAACGATGTATGCAAACAAATAAGTACTTTGTAAGTGACTCACTGATGTTACTCATGCAAACAGTTTTTGTGTTTCTTATTCCTGTCTGAAACGTGAGCTCCTCAAGACATGACGTCATAACGTTTACATTATACTACGTAACCTACCTTCTCCGTCACGTATGTCACATTCGTCTTTCTTCCCGTTATCTGGGCCCGATACACTAATTCCCTCCCCTTGAGTCCAAACGGAGAAGATGCTTTACTTCGGACGCAACTCAGGACGACCTACAGATCCTTAATCAGTCCACCTTCCTCCCGTAAGTAGTTGAAAAGGTAGTGTTACCTGTCGTTCCAGTTCCTTATTTGTTGTAGTGTATACTACCTTAAACTTCACCGAACCACAACCACCTCGTTTTATACGTTAAACCTCCAACGATTTCTGTTCGATTCCGTTACTAATTTCGAGAACATCTTATACAGCTGGATGACTTAAATCGAATATCTATTACTACTTGATAGTTGTAATAGATTCGTTACATCACCCGAGGAGTCTAGACTCGGAATCTATCCGACGGATATACGGTCTTCTTCTTTTAAAGTTCCTCCCACAAAGTGCTGTTGACATTTCTCTACTAATTACCTTTAATTTCCACCCTACACGACTTCCTAGGTCAATTTTTTGTTTGTTTTTTAGTTCAACTCAACCGACCTGAACCACAGAGTAACCTTCCACACCTGTCCTCTCCCTCTGTGTTAAGGAATCTAAACAAATTGATCATCTTTATGTCTCTGTTCATCCTCAACAACAACAAGTCAACGAGTCAACACAGGTTGGGACGTTGGGGTATCTGACGTCGTGTAGTCCGAAAGAATAGAAGGGAAGGAAAGTGACATAGGACCTCAAACGAGTCTGAGTGCAGAGAACTCAACTACTACGGTAGGTTAGTAGAGTAGGGAATAGTGGAGGAAAAGGAGGACGGGAGTTATAAAGACTCGTAGTTCTCATCTTTTATAAATATTGACCGTTAATTTCATATCATACGACAAGTTCCACCACCGACCCAATCGTTCCAAAATAGATTTACAATCTTTATGTTTCAAACTTGTGACAGTTTTTGGTTTTAGAAGTGTGACTAATTACGTTTCCTCATTCTACTCAAATAAAGTTCCGAAAGTTCAACGTTCGATCCTTTGAGTTCAAGACTCAACGAGTGTCTGAACCCCTACAAATACCCCATTTACGTTTTCGATGGACCGAAAAAATCGACTACCCAACTGATGATAAAAATGGATAAACTCAATCTCAGTGACTCATTACATTTATTCCAGTCTCTACCCCACTTTCTGAATTACAAACCTCTGACTGACCATTAGAGACGATTGAAGAATCTTGTCTCGGTATGTAAAGTCAGTCCGATCCAATTTAAAACAAATACGTACACGAACTGACAGAGGTAAAACAGGGACTGTATTCCCTGAAGGAAAATTAAATCAAGATGTCACGACTACCCCTTAGGTTCATCTCACCAGGTCGTCCCTCATAAAAACCTGATCACTGTAAATAGAATGACAGTAGTTATATTTTAAACCTCACTTTCTACTCTCTCACCGTGGTGGGTCATGTGTCAACCATTTCCTATCCTGTCACTCTTTATCGTTGTAAACTATCCACACCGTTCCTTCTATTTTAAAAATAAACTTCAGGTAATTTCTTTATAAGGATCTCAGAAATGATGTGCGGTCCGAGATACGATTTGGAGGTAGGATAATGAAACTTCTTTTCAGAGTCCCATTCTTTCTTGCTGTCTTCTGTCTATTAACAAATTAATGTCAACACTATTCACGGTGGTTCATTTTAAAATCGTAGTCTTTTAACTCCCACATTTTGTTCCCTTAAAAAAAATCGGATCCTCCAAAGAAATTACGTGCGTACGTACGAAACAGTGATTCGGTACAGGTTGAGAAACACTGGGGTACCTGACATCGGACGATCCGTAGAGACAGGTACCCTAATAAACTGAAAATTTCCCTTTTCTCTTCTTTACTTAACGATGGTCCGTTTCTCCTCACTTCGTTCCTTTCTATTACTCTCTCGGAATACTTTATCTTTAACTGCACCTGATTCAAGGACTCTAAATTTCTTCGTCTACTTGTTTCTTTGTTTCTTCCTTTTTTACTTCTCCTCTTGGTTCTCTAAATCTTCTCGGTCTGTTTATCTTAAAATGTTTCCCGTATTTATATTAGTATATTCCTTAAATTTTTATCGACGACTTAACGGTTAGTCCTTCAATCACTAGTGAAGTCGTTCCTGTCAAAATCATTTACTAACATACACAACTACACTTACTCACTCTTCCCCTTTCCTTTGACATAATGGTACCTCTCTCCTTTAATTGACTGTCCCGTATTCACCTCAGCTACTCTCTCTGATGAATCTACTTTAAACTTTACTTTTCACTTTCATCTATCTAAGCACCCTCGACTATAATTGATCTTATTCTTCGTCTGTTTCCAGTTCCCTTCGATCGACGATCAGATTTCTTAAATCTAAATTAAGGTATTCGTTATTTCCTCGGTACCTTTTCTTTTTATGTGTACCTGTGAATATAGTCTTACTAATTAAATACTCTTACGTTACCAGTCAGTTACTTCAACAGTTAGAACTAGATCGATCCGAACTTTTTACTGTCTTTCTATGGGATCTAAAAATTTTTTAATTGACATGAGAGACTAGATATACTGTCCTTACTTGGTGATAATACTCTCTCTTTCTTTGAAAAGACTTATTAATCTCTGAGTGCTTTAGATATAGGTCTGACGAAATATTAAGTGTTGTAAAACTCTCTTATTCTTTGTCTATGAAAACTATTCAAATGACTTATTGTTTTCTTAGGTAAAATCCTCCAAGAAAGTAGAAAAACATATATTACCTTATTATTTTAATCGTAAATTACCTTCTAATTACCTTGTACTCGACTGACACCGAGTCTAGTGCTTGAGGAATAACGGTTTAAGTCTGAATTTAACTTCTTTCATCCCTTTTGGCGATCTGGTAAGTCCATACTGGATTTAGTTTAGGGAATACTAATATGTCACCTTCACCCTTTATCTAAATTCCCTTATCTAGACTATCTATCTCACAGACTACTTGATACCTGTCTTCAAACAATGAAACATGTCCTCTGTCCTTAGTTCTGGTAGGAGTACTTTTTATTTACGTTTTTTCGTTTTACCGACAGACCCCTCCGGAATGTTTATCGACACTTTTCTTCTCTTCGTTTTTTGCTTCCTCTTTTCCTTTATGTTCGTAGACTTACGTCTCAAGGTTTCTTCTCGTTCTTCTCTATTCTTTCGGAAGGAGTCGGTAGTCACATTTCTTTATCTCCTTTTCTTGTCTTACCCTTTCTGACCTCTAGAGAAGTTCTTTTAATCTCTATGGTTCCCTTGTAAAGTACGTTGCTACCCGAGGTATTTCCTGTCTTTACCATACCTAGATTGTCTTCGTCTTCTATAGTTCTTCTCCACCGTTCTTATGTGTCTTCTTGACATGTCTTTTCTAGAAGTGTTGGTTCTATTAGTGCTACCACACTAGTGAGCGGATCTCGGTCTGTAGTACCTTACACTTCAGTTCACCCGGAATCTTTCGGAGTGATACTCGTTTCGAGTACCTCCACTACCTTAAGGTCAACTCGATAAAGTTTAGGACTTTCTACTACGACACTTTCACGATGTGAGTTATACGGTCGTTTAAACCTTTTGAGTCGTCACCGGTGTCCTGACCTTTTCCAGTCAAAAGTAAGGTTGGGGTTTCTTTCCGTTACGGTTTCTTACGAGTTTGATGGCGTGTTAACGTGAGTAGAGTGTGCGATCATTTCATTACGAGTTTTAAGAGGTTCGGTCCGAAAAGTCGTTATACACTTGACAATTGAAGGTCTACAAGTTCGACCAAAATCTTTTTCGTCTCCTTGGTCTCTAGTTTAACGGTTGTAGTCGACCTAGTACCTTTTTCGTTCTCTCAAAGTCTTTTTGTAGATAAAGATGAAATAACTGATACGGTTTCGGAAACTGACACACCTAGTGTTATTTGACACCTTTTAAGACTTTCTCTGTATAGTCTGGTGGATTGGACGGAGAACTCTTTGGATATACGTCCCGTCTTTCGTTCAATCTTGACCTGTACCTTGTTGTCTGACCAAGGTTTATCCTTTTCCTCATGTAGTTCCGACATATAACAGTGGGACGAATAAATTGAAGATACGTCTCATGTAGTACTCTTTGTGACCCGACCTTCTTTGTGTTCGACCTTAGTTCTAACAACCCTCTTTATAGTTATTGGAGTCTATACGTCTACTGTAGTGGGAATACCGTCTTTCACTTCTCCTTGATTTTTCGAAGAACTACTTTCACTTTCTCCTTTAACCTTTTCGAATTTCGAGTTGTAAGTCCTTTGCTTCTAGTACCGTAGACCAGGGGAGTGAAGTACCCTTTGTCTACCCCTTTGTCACCTTTGTCTCCGACTAAAATAAAAAGTCCTAAGGTTTTAGTGACGTCTACCACTAACGTCGGTACTTTAATTTTCTACGAATGAGGAACCTTCTTTTCAATACTGGTTGGATCTATCATATAACTTTTCGTCTCTGTAATGAAACGGTTGTTTCTAGGCAGGTCAGTTCCGATACCAAAAAGGTCACCAGTATATACCTACACTCTCAACCTGACACTTCTTTCGACTCAGGGTTTCTTACCTACGAAAACTTGACACCACAACCTCTTCTGAGACTCTCAGAGAACCTGACGTTCCTCTAGGTTGGTCAGGTAAGACTTCCTCTAGTCGGGACCCTAATGAAACCTCCCTGACTACGATTTCGACTTTGAGGTTATGAAACCGGTGGAGTCCGCTTCTCAACTGAGTAACCTTTTCTGACTACGACCCTCTCTGACTCCCGTCCTCCTCTTCTCCTACTGTCTCCTACTCTACCGACCTACGATAGTGGCTTAGATACCCGTACTCAAACTCACTTCAGACCCTCAACCACTACCTGTCCCTCAGGACCGCACGACGTTAAGTACCCCAGCGTTTCTCAGTCTGTGCTGACTCGCTGACTTGACTTGACTTACCTTGTACTTTAAGTTTTATAATCCCTCAGGTAATACCCTTACTTAAATCTAGCACATAAACACAGTATTTATCGAAGTCAACACAGTCTGAGAAACGGTGGGGTACCTGAGATTGGGTGGAACGAGGAAACAGGTACCCTAAGTGGACCATTCTTATGACCTCAACCAACGATACGGAAGAAGGCAGAAGGGACTGGGTCACTAGTTTGGGTGTAGAAAATAAAGAGGACTCAACCGTCTGTCCAAGAAATGGTGATAGCGGTGGATAATTTATTGATTAATTGACGACATACCATCGAGTCTCGTTTTTTCATGCCAACGGTAAAAGGTTATATCACTCTATTCTTGACACCACTTACCCTCTATACTTCCGAAAATATCAACACTTACCCGAAAGGAACACCGAGTCTGTCATTCTTAGGTAGCCGTTACGTCTTCTGGACCCAAACTAGACACCAAACCCTTCTAGGGGACCTCCTCCAGTACCATTGGGTGAGGAAATAAGAACGGATCTCTTAGGGGTGGGTACATGTCTCCTCGGACCACGTGATATTAGGTACCCCCAGGGTTTCTCAGTCTGTGTTGACTCTATGATTCGTGTCGTGTCGTATCGTATTAATATTCATGTTACGTCTCCTATTACAAATTTTTTTTTATCACTTTTGAGGTTATACTTTACTTATTTTAGTGATCCATGGTCTAACGTCCAAAGGTCTTACGTCTATTGATACCGTTCTACACTTGTGGTTCTGTATCTGTTATTCGTAATATTATGTAGAGAAGGTAGAGTTCCCGAAGAGTCAATTACAAATTAACATAGTGTACATCTTAATTATATTCTTAGACTTTCGAAAAGTTTTAAAAACCATGAACAAGGTTCTCTTTTCAATTGATCCATTCATTTACTGTTACTAAAAATTAAATAAAAAGTTATTTTGTAATAGTAGTTCGATAGGACAAGTACGACTGTCGTTATATGTTGTTCTATACATAAATAGTGTGTTATTATTAACTGAAACATAATTATTCGTTGTAAATCTTTTCCTCCGAACCTAGTAGAAACGACTCAGTACTACTGACCTAAACGGTACGAACCTCACGTCTAGTCTCACTTTATAAAGACAAGGAGAAACAGAAGGTGATAGAGGGTCTTAAACGAGTCTAAGTACAGGAAGTTCAGGTAGTTCAGACACTACTATAGATTGGTAGAATTTGAGATGACGGGAAAGAGGAAAGATACGATTGATAATTTACTACTTTTTTAGTTCCTACGACTCGTCCATTGTAGTAGACCTAGCTCTATTATTAACATCTTAACTCTGTGTTATCTCCGTTCCTCTCCCCAAAAATTAGTCGGTATCCTTTAAATCTCTTTAATGTTAGAGTCAGACATTTGTATTATGATCACTACACTTAAAAGGTAATCAAAGAAATACCAAGAAACTGACCTACGAATCGTCGCACGTAGGTACCTTCAGGTAACAATAAAGTAAAGTACGGAAGAATCACACAGTGTTTTACCTTTTAAATCACACCTTAAAACTATCCAAAAAAAAACGGACCCCAACTACTAGAAATTAAAGGTATAAAATTAACTAATTACTTCCAAGTGATTTGTAAATTTGAAATATAGGTTACTTTGTTTATATACATAACTCAAAAAGAAAAATGGGAAATAGAAAAATAAGTAAACCAGTACTTTCGTACTGGTATATGTATAAACGTTTTGTGTACTAAAAATAACGAGAAATAGAGTAAACTGTGGACCTTTAGAAACAGACCGATAAGGTACCGATACCTTTTACAGGATGAAATTTTTTATAAACGAAATATTCGAAGGAAAGTCGTAAACCGTGTTTATAACAATAAATCGGTATGATAAGAACCTAGTTCATTATGAGATAATCTAAATAGGTGAACAGTAACTCAAGGTTAGTATTTAAAAACCTTATCTTTATCGGAATTCCTTTTCCCGTTTTATAGTAGTTCGGTAACGTAGACAAGATTAAGGTTGATAAGTCCCAAAATCAAAGTTTATAAAAATAAAAGTATCATCGGTGGGTTAACGATCAATAATGTGAAATCGAGAATAAAAATCCCGAGGTTTAAGGATTTGTGAAAAATAAAGAAACTTTAAAGTTCTGTCATTATAAACACACGTACAACGCCCCCGTCCCCAACCCCCACCCCCTCCGACATTTAGGTACACCAAGAAAGGGTACGAGTATAAGAAGAGAAAACGACGTTTCTCCCTGTGTATAAAAATCACTTACGTATCTTCTCATCAAATAGAGAAGATCGTCAAATTATCGAATTTAAGTCGTCTCCTCTTTCGACTTATCACATGAAAGTGAAAAATGGTTAAACATGGGACCTTCACTTTCAGCTAGACAGTACAGACTGAGAGCCACTGTGGTACCTGACATCGAGGAGACAGGTACCCTAAGAGGAGACAGGTACCCTAAGAGGTCCGTTCTTATGACCTAACCCAATAATAAGGGTGTCTAAGAAATAATAAACTCGGTGGTCCCTTCGTGACCGAAGTCTGTTTAAGTTTTATCACTTTTATTTTACCAAAAATGAAATTTCGGTCTAGTAAAAATGTGTAAAATTAAAAGGAAAAGGTAGACTCTTTTTCAAAAAGGGGTCATACAGTAAACACATAAATGTAATAACTATTACAATTAATTATAATAACGTGAAAACAATTTAAAAATTGTCTGTTGTAAATAACTTAATAATCAAGTCTAGTGAGAATCCAAGTACTTTAACAAAGATATAAGGAGTCCAAAGGGTCAACGGGGGTAGTAATTCTGATACACTACAGAAACACACACTCTCTCTCTCTCTTTTTATTCCTTACTTAAATTTCTCAGATAAGGTCTCTCTCTTTTGAGTCCGGTCTTAACGTATAGGAAAAATAAGGAAAGGAATATTAAGGATCAGAGTCCCTTGTCCGTGAGATAAACAACGAATGTATATTTCTGACGAAATAATTTAGGACAAACTAATTATTCAAGGAGTTTCTTTCTTGACTTCTTTCTTCGCTTATTATTTTAAAGTGAGTCGGAGAGAAAATGTCTAGGTATTTTCCCTTGTACGGGGTGTTTCCAATTAGTATGTGTTTTTGAGACCAGGATTTGGTAAAGACACAGAACCTTTACACAAAGTCGTAATGTCTTAGGAAAGTCACTGGACTTTGGGTTCTGAAACTTTACACCGGGACTTCTTTAGGTAATCCCTACATTTTCTTTAGTAACACTTCTCGTCTCAAATACTAAAACGTTTCAACTACGGCTCAGACAGAGAGAAGAATTATGAAGATTCCTGATCGAAGGAGTTGTCTCGACAATTATGCCCGAGAATCCTACAGTGGAGGACCGGAGTTAGTATAAAGACGGTTCGTCACACAAAATTCAGACTTCTCAAAATCTTTTACAGATGTACTGCGCCAAGATCTTAAGATTCAAGTAAACGAAAAGAGATTTAGGTCCCCAACCCCCTCGAACTCTTTATCTTGAGAACCAATACTAATATGACTTCGTGTTTCCACAATGTATCTTTCTACGTTGCCTAAAATTTCATTTTACGTATACTGTCGATGGTTTGTGGTATCTTTATACAGTCAATTAAAATTTCCTTGGGAAATGTTTTGCCGATAAAAAATTTAAAGTACAGAAGTTTGAATATATCTCAAACACCAATAAAAACGGGTTAATCAGAGGGATGAGAATCGACTAATTACCCAGTCTTCCCTAGAATTTTCGGGGTCTGAATAAAATTTACACCAAAGAAAAGACAGTTTAAAGGAAACCTGAATAGGTTAAGGAACTAAAAAGATTTTATACGATCGTTTTTCAAAGCCTTTAGAGTCTAGTCGACTGGTCTTTCGTCGTCTATGTAGTTTTTAGAACGTTTGATATATCTGTGAGAGGTCTAATCACTACACCCAGGTTCTTCGTCTTAAAGTGAAAGTTCTTCCCAATAGACTTAGTCCCAGTCGTTTGATGAGGGATGGACAGTCATTCGTGGTGATCATTTATTTTAAAAGAACCTTGTGTCGCTTCGGGTAGTCAAATATATGAATAACAAATACTAAAACGAAAGTATGATATTACTGTCCCAAATCAACGTCAACCCTGTTATCCTGTTTTTCAGATTTTATCAATAATAAACTGTAAAGTATCTATCAGAGATTGGGGACCAAGTCCTTCTTTAATTAATCAGAGATACTAGTATTCGTCAGTTTGTCATTGAATATATCTAATTTTTAAACTTTATCAAACTGAGTCAGGGTATAAACGTAAGAAATCTTCGTGGAAAAGGAGTGAAAGGGTAAATATATGACGGGTAATCATAATATCTATAACTTTGTCACACGATAAATACGTATTCGTTTTAAAACGTGACCTGTGAACGGGTACTGAATTTTGTCCAGAAACTTTACGGAAATCACGAAGTAACCAATGTCTTAAATAATGGTGGAAGTTACAAAAAGTAACGTAGTTTCGCTTAATTGTTCTTAAAATAATAGTTTTCTTTCGATCGGGTGTCCAAAATTAGTTCTTCCAAAAGAAAAATACTTTTTTTCTTTATTTCAGTTACGGAGATTTTACCATCATAAGAGATCTTTGTAAGTGTAACAAAATACGACTCGAATATGTAACTAATCTACTATGTCATTGTACGACAAAAGAACTTCTTTATAAATGAAACGGTACAACTACTAAGCAAAAGTTGATCTTAATAATCCCCTTATATAAATCCGGATTTTTTTTTTGTTTTTTTGTTCTGTCCACAAGTCCTTTGGTACTATTTAAATTTACCGAACTAATGAAGGGACACCATCTACTAAACAAAATAACAGACTTTATTGTGTTAATGTAACGCAAGATGAAGGTAGATATCAATGTAGTTTCTCTTCTATTTTCTTATTTAATTCGACCAAAGTTCATGTAAAACCTATTATTAACGTCTCGTAAACTTTCAACCGTCCGGTCAACTTTACACGGGGTTAAGTGATTTAGATTATAGATTATAAAACTCCTAAGACTGAACTGTATATAAAGTTGAAAGTTAGATAGAAGGTTCACGAAACTTTGTTCAAGGTTTATAAGTAAACCTTATTACTCGTTATTCCTTTTAAAAGAAACGGACCATTAGGATCTTTTCTCTTCGAAGATAGGTATAATACAAGGGTATTTCTAAAATATGTATCGGAGACGAAGGGTGAATTGACAAAGATGAGACGGAAAGAGTTAAGACTGAGATCCAATCTTCGTGTAACCTTCTAAAAATTTTTAACACTATAAGTACAAGGTACACACAAAGTCTCTAAAACTAACTTGACCAGATACTACCTCGATTTCGTCTTTAATAAAATTTCTAGTCGAATGTCAAGACTATATTTGATCTCCACTTTTGACGGTTAAATTTTCGAAATCATTGGTATCCGTTTAATTAGAATGCATTACCACCACGATCACCATTTCTTAGACTGACGGTCACGTCCTCTATGTTCTCTGTGCTCAAGTTAAGGACCCATCCCTTCTAGGGGACCTCGTCCTTTACCGTTGGACGAGGTCATAAGAACGGACCTTTTATGGAACCTGTCTCCTCGGATCTCCCGATGGCGGATACCCCGGCGTTTCTCAGCCTGTACTGTTGTGTGTCGTGTGTGCGTGTGTAACCGTTTGGGTCGTTAGTCATCTTCGTTTCGTATTTCGAAGGTCACCTCCAATTTTACCTGAACCTTCCCAACTACGACTTCGACTTCGAAATTATGAAACTGGTGGACCACGTTTCTCGACTGAGTAACCTTTTCTGGGACTACGACCCTTTCTAACTCACGTCCTCCTCTTCTCCTACTGTCTCCTACTCTGACAACCTACCGTAGTGACTAAGTCACCTGTACTCAAACTCGTTTGAGGTCCTCTATCACTACCTGTTCCTTCAGACTACAAGACGTCAGGTGCCCCAACGTTTCTCAGTCTGTGTTGAATCACTGACTTGTTGGTGTTGTTATGAACAACTGTCGACTTACTAATATTTACACATAGGTATATTTGACCGACGAACACGTTTCATATCAGAATCAACGGTTGACACATGAAAATACTATTCAAATTTACTAGTTGTGTTAGGGACTCCGAGTTTCCTCAATTATAAAAAGTCTAACACACATATCTACCCTGGACCTTACATCCTTTTGTTTCGACACTAAAGGGTGGTCTCCTGTAGAAATTCCTACACTGTTGGTGTCCGCAAAATACCCTATTCTTTCTATCTTCGAAGTGTCTTTTGTCCCTCGACTTAAAATATCTATTAAAATATCCATTTAAAACACCAGCTCCTCCAAATTATAGGATAATACATAAAGAGGAGTCTGTCTCCTTCTATTTACCTCCCTCCTTCTTGCTTCTTGAAATGGAGGTCTAAATCGTTATACCATCTCCAAACACTAAGACGAAGACCTATAAATATGACTTCGGACACGACTTTTATTGGAGAATTCTCTAGTGTAATCTCCTACTTTTATGTCCGTGAAGTTTTATTGAAATCTTAGAAGGACTGGGTCCCTAGCTTGGGTCCAGAGGATGTAACGTCCGTCCAAGAAATGGTAGACTCGGTGGTCTCTTCGGGTATAAAGAAGTGTTTATATGAATTTACTGAAGATTGTAGAGTTATAAAGTAACAGGAGAAATAATCTTTTCATAAGCTAGATATCGAGAAAAATTTTGTAATACAAAATAGAGTTTTACAAACAAAGTGATAGTCATAACTATAAAGGATACACCAATTAGTACAGTGATAAAAAAAAAGGAAAGAAGTAGGAAAGAAAAAAAGTAAAAATAAGTAAAATTAAAATTTGACGTATAGTTACATATGATAAAAATTGAAAAATAAAATATAACCTCATATCAACTAATTGTTATAACACTATCAAAGTCTACATACCGTTTTACTATTATATATGACAAAATTATCTTCTTGGTTAATTTTTACTTTATATACACTTCTACTGCGAATGATGAGTACACACGATCACTTGGTTGGATTTTCAGATTAGAACAAATAGAAAGGGTACTAATCAAACGGATTCGACGACTATCCTTTATATATAGATATATTATTTTATGACGGAAAACAACATATTATAATATATACTCAAAAGATGTCCTCTTTCATATAAAGAATGTCGTTGTTGATTCATTTGTTGAGATATCATTTCAGGAATTTTCAAATTCGGGGACCTAAGTCTTGTAGATAAACTTAGAGTTGAGGTGGTGAGTACTCCTTATTTTATTAAATTCGAGACTTCGGAGTCAAATAAGTAGATGTTTTATCTTATGATCGGATTACTGTGGTACTTCATCAATACTCCCAAACACCCTCCATTATATCGAATTCATTTCATAATCGTACCGGAGACCGTGATCTGTTAACGGTTATTTTATCTTAAAATTATTGACCAGTTGATAACATGACTTCTTGGATACATAAAATCTTTTTGTCGTTTAAATATTCAACAAAGAGAGGTTAGATACGTTGTCTATAAAAGGTCACAGGATCCAATCCTGTCGGATGTCGTTCTGGGGTGATCTTCGGGTCCCCCTGGTCTCGACAGTGTCTAAATGAAGTCCCTTAACACACTGGATTCAACCTACACTGACATAAAATTTTAGTAAGACATACCTTCTTCTAAGTTTAGTTTCTATCTATAACCATGACTACCTTAATGAGTTACTGATAAAAAGTCTACAAAACAAATGTCCCTTCCCCGACAGATACCCACCTATTCCAGTCAAATAATCAAATGGAGTCATTTATTCTCTAGACCACCCTTTCGTTATTAAAAAATAAAAGAGTCCTTTCCCCAGTCTGGGAAAGGACTCTATTCGAATATGAAATGGGAAGTCCTCGCTCTTTCCGTGAGACACAATTTCGATCAACCAGACAAAGTATACCGATCCACATATAGAATAGGAGTTATTGATTTCTCGGAGAATTACTTCCAGTTTCCCCTCTCACTTTTCGACCGAATTTTGAGTTGTAAGGTTTTTGATTCTAGTACCGTAGGCCAGGGTAGTGAAGTACCGTTTATTTACCCCTTTGTTACCTTTGTCACTGTCTGAAATAAAAGAACCCGAGGTTTTAGTGACGTCTACCACTCACTTCGGTACTTTAATTTTCTGCGAACGAAGAACCTCCTTTTCGATACTGTTTGGATCTGTTACACAATTTTTCGTCTCTGTAATGAAACGGCTGTTTCCAGGTATATCAGTTTCGATACCAAAAAGGTCATCAGTTCATACCTACACTCAACCCGGTATTTCTTCCAACTCGTGACTTCTTATCGACGGAAACTCGACACCATAATCTCTTCTGAGAACTCTCAGGGAACCTCTCGTTCCTCTAGTTTGGTAGTTAGGATTTCCTTTTATTTAAGATTTATAAGTAACCTTCCTGACTACAACTTCGACTTCGAGATTATGAACCCGGTGGATTACGCTTTTCGGTTGAGTAACCTTTTCTAGGACTATGACCCATTCTAACTTCCGTCCTCTCCCCTACCGTCTCCTGTTTTACCAAAACTACCGAGATAACTGAGTTACCTGCACTCAAACTCGTTTGAGGTCCTCTACCACTTCCTGTCCCTTCGGACTATACTACGTCAGGTACCCCAGCGTTTCTCAACCTGTACCGACTCGTTGGCTTGTTGTTGTTAATATCTTATCCAAGAGTTGTTTGTACCTCCTTACCTACTTACCTGTCTCCCTACTTACCCCCATACTTATTTTCCGTACCGGGAGGGGGGATGTGAAGTCGAAAGATGACCTTTTGTGTTTGTGTTTTAGGTTCTTTCACATGTCTGCTAAAACGAAATTTCTTCGTACAAAAACTCCAGCCAGGCTTACAGAGATTCTTTAAGAGTCATAACCTTAAGGGACCACTAGGTTACCGATTCTGAGACGTGAGGGTTACGTTCCCCCGGGTTCGAGATAGGGACCAGTCCCTTGATCTACCGTGTACGGTGTTGATTTTGTAGACACATTCCGAGGAGTCACGGTGTTCCTTCTGGGTCGTGTCGGTTTATTTATTTATTGGATTTATAATTTTTCTCTAAGAGTAAGAACATAATGAAGTTTAAATGTAAGAATATAACGGAGATTCAAAAGAGTAGAGGATTAACCCCGACCGAATACAAAGGAGTTACTATACCACGTACCTCCTGAACTTTTTCTCCACACACACTTTTTTATAAAAAGGTTTATTAATAATAATTGACCCATCAAAATAATTTTTCTTTACCTCTCTCTCCTACGTGATTCTAACTAGAAATATAGTCCGACGGTGTCACATTCTCACATTCTCTATAAACTACTTACTCACTTACCTAGTTACCTATCAACTTTCGTAGATAGATTTTAATTCAGTTTCGACTCGACGATGAAGTGTCATACGGAACTTAATAACCACTTTCTTCTAATAGATATGTGATACGTTCCTCAATAGTTTGATACCGTCCCCGAGTTTAGGTAGGTAAAGTGGGACCAAAACTTAAAGAGTACAACTATCGTTTAAATACCTTCAAACAAAAGAGTGACTTATAGAGTTATGGAAGTACACACAAATGTACGAGTCAGTACAGACTGAGAAACGTTGGGAAAATTGAAATCGGGTAGTCCGAGAAGACAGGTACCCTAAGAAAACCGTGCTTTTGACCTCACCCAACAGTAAAAGAGGAGGTCCCCTAGAAGGACTGGGTCCCTAGCTTCGGTGTCGAGGACACAAAGGAAGTAACCGTCGACCTAAAAAATGGTGATCGTAGTAGACCCTTCCATTGTTGGAGACAAACCGGGTGTTTCTGACTTTATCAATGATAAATCATATACGTCTTTAAATGATAAATCAAACGACCAGGACACGTTATAATCTTCGAGGTTCTTACCACTCGGTTTATAGTATATATCTGATAATGGATGAGTCGTGGAGAGAGAAACGGACCCTGTCACTATCTGTGAGTGAGTGACTGATAAACCACCTACTTAGTTAGTTATTTCCACAATTGTATAAGAAGTGAAATGAGGATTTGGATTGGACGTGGTTAAAAGTTATCTCTATAGTGAACAGTAATCTCAAGAAAAAAATTTTTTTATTTAAATAAATAAAATTAACCTCCAATTAATGAAATGTTATAAGAATTTTTCAATAAATTTTAAAATGGTTATATCCTTTTTATTAAAAAATTTATCAGTTTAAAATTTTTATGTTCAACAAGTTTTCGTAAAGTCTTTGTATCATATACATTATTGTCCTTTAATAAAAAAATCAACGAAGATCTCCGTCTTACAGGAAGATAAACCCCAGTAGGTTACACATACAGAAGTACACCTATAACGTATTTTCTACTAAAATTTCTCGTCTTTTCGAATTCGTACCTCAAATGGACTCTCGGATACAGAAAACGACCAAAGAGGAAAACAACCTTTCAAAGTCCACCCCTTATAGTGCATAGGTCAATACGATTACTTTGGTGACTCCTCCGGGGGACCGAAGTGAAACACTCTACAAGTGTCACACATTTCTAAAGAATTATGTCAAAAGACCTGTATTCTTGGTCCACTGAATTTCGATCGTGAAAGGTCTAGGGGTTATATTTATATTACCTCGGATAAATTAAAATACACGGAAAATAACGATAAATATTTTAGATAGTCGGAGGTACAAGCATAAAGAAAAGGGGAAACTAAGTCACGTCAGTACAGGCTAGAAACGCTGGGGTACTTGTCGTCGTGCGGCCCGGAGGGACAGATAGTGGTTGAGGACCTCAAGTGGGTTTCGGTACAGGTAGCTCAGTCACTACGTAGGTTGGTAGAGTAGGAGACAGTAGGGGAAGAGGAGGACGGGAGTTAGAAAGGGTCTTAGTCCCAGAAAAGTTTCCTCAGTCGAGAAACGTATTCCACCGGTTTCATGACCTCAAAGTCGAAGTTGTAGTCAGGAAGGTTACTTGTGGGTCTTTACTAGAGGGAATCCTACCTGACCAACCTAGAGGAACGACAGGTTCCCTGAGAGTTCTCAGAAGAGGTTGTGGTGTCAAGTTTTCGTAGTTAAGAAGTCGTGAGTGTAAAGACATATCAGATTGAGAGTGTAGGTATGTACTGATAACCTCTTTGGTATCGGAACTGATCTGTCTGGAAACAACCGTTTCATTATAGAGAAGAAAAATTATACACAGATCCAACCAGTATGGAAAGGAAGGTTCTTCATTCACAGAAAATTAAAGTACCGACGTTAGTGGTACACGTCACTAAAACCTAAAGGGGAAACTAGTACATCCACTTTTTAAAAGAGGAAACTAATAAAAAACAAGTAAACAAAAATTGTATTTAGTGAAGTAAAAAAACTTCAGTCATTCGATTGACATAAATGATTTATATAAAATTCTTTGTACGAATATTAGAACGAAGATTCTGTATAGTCTCAATTTATTATTAAAAGAGTGGATTTAGTTTGTTCTTTACATATAAATAAATATCCACAAGTGTGGTATCGAAGAGTCCATCGTGATCACCATTTCTTGGACGGACAGTTACGTCCTCTGTATTCTCTACTTTCAAGCTAGGGACCCAACCCTTCTAGGGGACCTCCTCCCGTACCGTTGAATGAGGTCGTAAGAACGGACCTCTTAGGGTACCTGTCTCCTCGGACCGTCCGATGTCAGGTATCCCAACGTTTCTCAGTCTGGGTTGACTTCGTTGGATCGTGAGTCGTGGGGTATCGTAAGTACCTCAAGACCCATCCCGATGCTTGCCTTTCGGTGTATGGATAAATGTATGATTTAGTTATTTTCAACATTTAATCCGGCGTGTTATACACGAGTGAACACAGACTGAGACACTAGGGTACCTCAGTCAGTAAACACAGACTGAGGTTGTAATTCGATTGTTTGACCTTTTGTTTTGTGTAACTGTTTAGACGGAACTAAGGTCTTACCGTCCGTCCCCTCGTAAACTGAAAGAACCTGGTGGTCTTGCACCACTAAACCCCATTTTAATTACGACTTTGGGGTAGAGGAGAAGAGGGTTGGGTCAAAGTAGGTCGAGAAGGTCCCTGGTGTTCCTGCTATTTAGAGGGTCTAGGTGGTCCGACCGGGGTGGAACCCTGGACTTTGTACGGTATCAGACGAAAGTCAACCGGGTCTCTATAAACCCATCTCTGTAGACCCCAGGACCCGTTGACTACATACCTAATCTTACATCCACGTTTGTAATCACCCATACAACAGAACTTACAAAAGGGACATTACGGAAATGAGGTATCCTTTCGTCTCAGTCTCAGGTATCTGTCGGTCTCATCCGGTGGACTTACGTCCCCTGGGAGTGTATACGAGGAGAGTTCTAACCAAGACACATCACGTTACCTTTCTTATAACCGTAAATTCAGTTGACATCAAAGGTTATAGTTACGACGAAGAGTAAGTGTAAGACTGAGATTAATTTAATGGGTCTGAGAGACTTACACTAAAAGATGACCAGTTGAAAGGACGCTACAACACTCTTTTACTTACGTTTCGTAATCGTGTCATTCCGTACAGGTCATCTGTAAATTTTTTATACTCAGGGAAAATGATAACACGTTAACTTTTATAAATCATTTATGGACATTTTCCGGGTCCGAACGAGGACCACGTTCTTTCATAAGTTTAATGACATTTCTTCATCATCCATCGAAATTTTTTTACGTCTGACAAACAACACACGACTCGATCCGTAAAGTAAATTTACTACCGTTCAGTTGGGATACTTAATCTACGTAAACATAAGTAAAATGTCTCCTCATCTGACACACCTGTATGCTAAATCAATCTTTCATTATCTCGACCCTGATTTTAGATCCGAATTGAGGTATAAGATACTAATATTGGTAAGTATTGGACTTCCTCAAACCGTCTCATCTTGATTGTATTTCGTTTAGTCGTTCTCTCGTAAGTTGTTAATTCTTAATTTAAATGATGTCGTTTTGAGTCGATAGTTAATAATCGTACACTACTATTATCTCGGAAGAGTCTTCCGTAATAAAAGTTAAACTTCACATCTAAAAGACCTTCCCTAAGAAGAAGGTCATATTAATCAGGTACCGATACCACTTGTGACATTTTAATTTTCTGAGAACGAGGGACCTCCTTTTCGATATTGTTTGGATCTGTCGGATAATTTTTCGTCTCTGTAGTAAAACGGTCTTTTCCAGGTATATCAGTTTCCATACCAAAAAGGTCATCACTACGTATCTAAAATCTCAATCTGGCATTTCTTCCGACTCGTGGTTTCTTAACTACGAAAGATTGACATACGACCTCTTCTGAGAACTCTCAGGGAACTTGACATTCCTCTAGGTTGGCCGGTTAGGATTTCCTTTAATTGGGACTTATAAGTAACTTTCCTGACTACGACTCCGACTTCGAGGTTATGAAACCGGTGAACTACACTTCTCGACTGAGTAGCCTTTTCTGGGACTGTGACCCTTTCTAACTCTCATCCTCCTCTTCCTCCGTTGTCTCCTACTCTTCCAACCTATCGTAACGGCTGAGTTACCTGTACTCAAACTCGTTTGAGGCCCTCTGTCACTTCCTGTCCCTTCTGACAACCCGACGTCAGATACCCAACGTTTCTGAGTCTGTGCTGAATCACAGGTAACTTGTTTTGTTTGACCCTTGTGTCGTCGTTTGAGACAACTGAAAAATTCTCAACTTAGGTCCGACTCGACATGTGTTTGTGTAATGTCTTTTCTGATTTAGATCGCGACAGTAAAATTACACTTGTGTTTTCTAGTGTTGGATCCCCATGAAGAATTTTCCGTCTAAGGTTCCGGGGTGGGTTCATATTACTAAGTTTAAGAGACTGAACACCGGGTCCTTAGAACAATTTTCGTGAAGTTCCATTAAGAATCTACATGAGTAAAACCTGGGGAATCAGAAACAGACTAAATTGACCACATTCCCTACTTCGTTAAACTCATAAAATTTTTGACGAAGGATCCACTAAAATTAAAATGTCGGTTCCAAATCTTGAGAACTATCCTTTTTACAGAGAGAACTCTTACCAATCTACAGTCCATCTTACTTCAATTTCATGGTTTTAACGGGTCTATATTAGTCACTCAGAGAAGTAATTGTGAATCTACAAATGATTCACGGTCCGAACCACGAACTTTAACTCGTAGTCCTTTTTTTTTTTTCGTCACTTAGATGAAAGTGTATAGGATTTCGACTACTTTCTCGGAACACTTGTGGCTTGTTTATCGTTTTACTATGTGTAAACTTAATTGACGGACACAAGTACCTCCTTTAATAAATAAATAGATAAAAATTAAAATTTACAAAACTACACCATTTTCAGTGTATTATATTTTGTATGATAAAATTCGTATAAATTGACATATCAAGTCTCCGTGATTCTTGTAAGTGTAACAACATGTTGAGAGTGGTAATAGGTTAACGAGTCTAAAAAGTGAAAGGATTTGACTTAGAGACAGGGTTAATTTGTGGTTAAGGGTAAGGGGGAGGGGTCGGAGGATTGGGGACCGGGGATTGTAGATGACTACGTCAAAGACTAAGATACTTAAACTGATAAGACCCATGGAACATATTCATTTTAGTTTGTCATAAACAGCATGCCTTATGTATAACTTTACTTTAAAAAATCAATTGAATTATATACAGGGTGTTTGTCTAACATGGAAGAAATAAAAAGGAAAACGGTATCTCATCCGGGAGTGGTTCGAAGAGAACATCGAGTCAGCCATTTCTTAGACGGACGTCACGTCCTCTGAGCCCCAGCTAGGGACCCAAACCTTCTAGGGGACCTCTTCCTTTACCGTTGGGTGAGGTCATAGGAACGGACCTTTTAGAGTACCTGTCTCCTCGGACCTCCTGACGTCAGGTACCCCAGCGTTTCTCAGCCCGTACTGACTCACTGATTGTGATTGTGATTGCTCCGGGAGTGGTCGACAGACAAAGCTGTATCGTCACCTATATGTAGTTAGGATTAGAGAAGTAGGTAGGGCGGGGTGGGGGAACCATTGATATGCAAATAGGAGATACAGTCTTACTCTTTTTGTGTATAGCATACAATTACGAATATACACCCCGAAGGGACTACCGAGTCGTCTTTTCTTAGACGGACAGTTACGTCCTCTGGGTCCAAGTTAGGGACCAGTCCTTCTAGGGGACCTCCTCCTTTACCGTTGGGTAAAGTCATAAGAACGAACTTTTTCGGGTACTTATCTCCTCGGACCGTCTGATATCAGGTATCCCAGTATTTCTCAACTTGTGTTCTGACTCGTCGATTCGTACTTACGTGTGTTACGAATATACACCCCAGATCTTTTTATCATGTCTACTTGAATAAACGTTTCGTCTTTATCATTTCATAAATAAAAATTTCCCCACTCCTGTACAATCAATATAGTAATATTTAGGTTTCGAGATCCCAGTTTTCTAATCCTGTTTCTTTATCCTCACCATGAGACTAAAAGTTATCTAAACAGTTACCCAAATAATTAAGAACTGTAATTACTGAAATTAAAAAACAAACTTAAACTAAACTAACTGATATTTTGAACTGAGTCTGAAGGGACGTACTAAGTGTCACCCATCGAATTTACTTCTCCGACGGAGACAAAAATGTTCCTGCACTTACCTTGTAAGAAGTTCTTGGAGTCACAAGTTCCTACTTTCATACGTTTGGGACCGTAAACTAACCAAAGTGGAAGGTCGAAGAGTGAAAAATTAGTTAACTATGGAACACACCTAACCAAAGACCGACTCTACCCTGTACAAACTAGAATCTTGTTCCCAGGTTATTATTTAGTTATAGGGTACCTCTGAAAATCCAAAATAGATCCACTTTTCAGAGAAAATAGTAGTTCCTATGAAACTACATTCACTGGGGGTCTAGAAAACTACACGGTTCACGAGTCTTACCCTCTGACAGAATTATTAGTTCTTCAGGTCGAAACCGAAACACTTCCGCTTCTTCATTTACTAAAATCCGTCGACCTTTGATGTAGGTATATGTTTAGTTCTGAGGTCAAGGATAGATAATATAAGAATTTAACGATAATCGTGTTTAGTCGAGAATTCTTTAACCAAGATCTAGATAGGGAACATCATAAAAAAAAAGACATAGTATATCGAGAGAAGATAAGTAAAGTAACACCGATTATTTTAATAGTGAAAATTAAAAGTGGTCATGAAATACGTAAAAATTGTTATTAATGTTTTTGACTTATATGTGATATCCGATATGTTCCGTACGTTAAAAAAATGTTAAATTTTTTTATCTCTACATCAGATCAACCCCTCCGACTACAGATATAATCTTTTTTTTATGTGTCCTTTCAGAGGAGTATGAATCCTCCTGTCTACTTCTCTGATCTCTTTTATCAATTTATTAGTATCAATCTCTATTCTACCACAGGCAAATCTCCTGACCTCACCCTTACCTTTCTTTGCTCACCTAAGTTCTATGACAATCCAGAAATTGTTCTATATCGAAACCCATACAAAGTCAGTACACACCTACACTCTCAACCTTATATTCGTTCCGACTCGTGTCTTCTTAACTACGAAAGCTTAACACCACGTGTTCTCAGAACTCTCAGGGAACCTGACGTTCCCCTAGTTTTGTTAGTCAGGAGTTCCTTTAGTTGGACCTTATGAGTAACTTCCCTGACTACGACTGCTACTTCGAGGTGATGAAACCAGTGGACTACTCTTCTCGACTGAGTAACCTAAAGGGACTACGACCCTTTCTGACTTTCGTTCTCTTCTCCCACCGTCTCACACTCTACTGACCGATCATAGTGGATGAATTGCACTTAAACTCGAATGAAGTCCCCTAACACTTTCTGTCCCTTCTGACCGCACGACGTCAGGTACCCCACTGTTTCTGAGTCTGTGTTGAACCGTCGACTTGTCGTTGTTTACGTACCGCATATGTTCTCTCTTTTTTTTACTAATCTCAATTAAAGATTGAACTCCGGTAACGACGTTATATCAAAGTAAGGACCTATATCTCTTGTTTATTCTTCTTTATCCCAAGTCAAAGTAGGTGGAGTACTCTTGACTAAGTTTACATAAAAAAATTACCGACTCATTATGAGGTAACACATATACATGGTGTCGAAAGAATAGGTAAGTAGACGACTATCTGTAGATCCAACGAAGGTACAGGACCGACATATGATTACGTATATATACCTTAAATCTTTCTACCCATTGTTATTGGGACATACGCTTTGTCGTTCTCTGTGTCTACATATCTTGTCAGAAAACCTGAGACACTCTCTCCCTCTCCCACCCTACTAAACCCCCTTACAGTACCTTTGTGCATATTATAGTATATTCTTTACTTAGCGGTCAGGTCCAAACTATGTCCTACGAACCCCGACCACGTGACCCTACTGGACCTCCCTCCCATACCCCTCCCTCCACCCTCCCCCCAAGTCCTACCCCTTGTGCACACGTGGGTACCACCTAAGTACAACTACACACCGTCTTGGTTATGTTATAACATTTCATTAATCGGAGGTTAATTTTATTTATTTAAATTTAAATTTTTTTTCTTCTTTATCCAAACTCACCATCTCTTCCACCACTAAGAAATCCCAGAGATTTAAACTCCTTGATATTCTGAAATTTGACTTTTTCTGGTTATTTGTAGACTTTTACACCAGACCTCAAGTCATCCCTTTTGACCCGATGATTGTAGTACCTCTTTAAGAGGTTGTATGACAATGATTAATTGCGGTAACCTCACCTACTCTAAAGTCCGGGCCCCTAGGTAGGGTCCGTTTCCGTACAGTCCCCTCTCATGGAAATGGTACACCATTGTTCCGTCCTCAAACCTCTTCCTTTACCGTTGGGTGAGGTCACAAGAACGGACCTCTTAGGGTCCCTGCTCCCTCAGACCACCCGACGGCAGATACCCCAACGTGTCTCAGCCTGTGCTGACTTAACTGAATCGTCGCGTCGTCGTTGTTCCGTCCTCTGACCTCTCCCTAGTCCAATATGTCTTGAAGCTTTAGTCGTTATCCTCAAAACCCTGGTAAAAGGAAATACTTAACCGCCGTAAACGAACAAACAAACCGTACATATACTATCTGAACATTAAACACTTACACACTCCAAACATACTATACATCACAGGACCCAGAGTCGAGTACGTATGCTCCGTTTTTCCGTTTATTACTATCTGAAAATCCGTTCTCTATAATTTCTGAGATTTAAATCACTAATACCCTATACTACATCTTTGTGATCAAAACTTTAGAGGATGGAAACTCATTTACGTATATAAACAAACATTTCATTATTCATTCTCCCTACCACTGGGTCACCGGTTTACTATTTCTTAGGCGAACGTCATGTCCTCTACGTCCTCTACGGTTAAGATAGGGACTCAGGCCTTCTAGAAGACCTCTTCCCCCACCGTTGGATGAGGTCATAAGAACGGACCCTTTAAGGTACCTGTCTCCCCAGACCATCTAATGTCAGGTACCTTAGTGTTTCTCGACCTGTGCTGACTCTCTGACTCGTACGTGCATTCTCCCTTTCTTTTTAAGATAAATCGTCGGTCCAATACATTCACCTTGATTCATCAACGTGACTTCGTATTAAAAGGAATCTTTCTAACCTAGTTTAAACACAGGAGAAAACTACCAAGTTCACAGACTCATTCGAGTGACTAGTAACCAAAAGATTAATAACTGACATAGTAGTTTTCACCAACAAAAGTTTTGTCTTGAACAGTGATCCAAACTTCGTTTGCAACGTTTACATCACTAATTTGTCGTAGTATTATTAATTATTAATGTAAAAGGAACTCAAGTGTTTCCGTTTTACCGTAAAATTTAATATAACACTACGTGTTCTATGTGAAAAAAATGTACTTTAGAGAAAAAAGGAAATTCGTTTATTTAAGGTCTTCACATGTTCACTGAACAAGATTTATCCTCAGAGTCTCTGTACCTAGTTAAGGGTCCCACTAACGGTTCTTTCTTCTCTCTATTTCTATTAGGTTGTCCCGGTTGGTGTTTTATACGAATCTTAATAATCGGAACCATTATGCCCTTAGTTGTGTTATAAGTAACCTTCCTGACTACGACTTCTACTTCGAGGTTATGAAACCGGTAGAGGACGTTTCTCGTCTGAGTAATCTTTTCTGGGATTACGACCCATTCTAACTTCCGTTCTCAACTTCCCCTACTGTCTCCTACTCTACCGACTTACTATAGTGGTTGAGTTACCTGTACTCATTCTCGTTTGAGGTCCTCTACCACTCCCAATCCCTTCGGACTCACGACGACGTGAGGTACCCCAACGTTTCAGCCTGTACTGACTCCTTGAATTGTGGTGGTGGTGGTTGTTGTCACACCCTTACCAATTATGAAACTTAATTCGTTTTTACCTCTTAAGGTCCTTCTGTTACTAAACCCGTTCCTTTAACCTTCACGAAGACGGGTCCAAAAACGAAGAGTTTTAACAACACGAGAAAGAAATTTCCAATAAGAAAGTAAAATTTGAGGACTAAAACTTTATTAAAATATAGTTTATAGCATTTTTTATCTGGTCCTGTAAGAGTAGATGGAAGAGGGGTCCACCGAGTCACCATTTCTTAGAGGGACGGTTGACTCCTCTACGTCAAAGCTACGGACTCAACACTACTAGGGGACCTCTTCCCTTACCGTTGGATGAGGTCATAAAAACGGACCTCGTAAGGTCGTTGTCTCCTCGGATCGTCCGATGTCAGGTACTTTAGGGTTTTTCAGTCTGTACTGACTCGTGTGTATGTGGATTTACCATCATAAAATACATTTGTGTTATTAGTTTTTGTACTTTAATCGTAAAGACGTTATGACAAGGTTTAGAACAGTGTATAGAGTCATAAAATTAAAAATAAGGAAATTTTTCCTTAAAATAAGTGAAATTTTTCACTTAGGTTACGTCCTAGGGTATAAAGTGAATCAAAAGTGTAGAGGAATCAGAGAGAAAATTAGATCTTCTCAAGAACAGAAAGAAACAGAAGTACTAGAAATATAAAAGTTAACCGGTTTTTAACACATTTTACGAAGATAAACTCAGACTACAAAAAAAGTCCTCATTCAACTTTAATACTTGAAAACCGTTTTTATATGACGTCCTACTACACACAGGAATTTACAACTCCAAAGACTACTTAAGGTAAATAATTATTACTAATTAATAAGAGAAATGACAGTCTATAAAAATTTCACCTCTCTATCTTAAACCTCAATGTATCCTTAATTTGGTATACGGAATAATACATATTTCGATCTAATTATATTATCTGGAATTTGAACTCAGGGGAGAGAGGACTCAACTCGATAAGAGAGTCCGTCTCCGAGTCGACTATCTGTTTTACTGTGTTGAGAGGGACACCTGCACCCCTTGATCTACTTCTACGGACCCACCCCCCACCCATAGTCCGTAGAAATAAGAGACCTCTTCCCCTTTACAAGTATGACGTGAACGGGTCTTTTTGCGTACCCAGTCATGTTCTATGTGGAACCGTCAATCTTGCTTACTAGTGATTCGTGAAAACAAAAAAGAAAACGAAAATCCGTGTACCATTTTAACGTGAAAAGACGTTGGTGTCTCAATCTATATTGAAATCGGTTACTGTACACTCTTTTCCATAGTAAAGAATCTCCTTCTAAAGAGTTGAGAGAACGGTATCTCTACCATCTATACCCCATTCGGACCCGGTGACTTACCCCATCCATACCTTGTCTTGATGGTCGACGGGACTTTGTCCGTACATCCTACTCACTTTGTCTTTGGAAACTACCAAATTTGGAGACTCCAAGTCTCACTCCTACACCTATCGATTACATTGTACCGAACACACACACACATACACACACACACACACACACACACAGACACACACACACAGACACACAATGAGTCGACACAGGTTAAGAAACACTAGTTTACCTGACATCGGGCGGTACGACGAGACAGGTACCTTAAGAGGTCCGTTCTTCTGATCTCACCCAACGGTAATGGAAGAGGTCCCTTAGAAGGTCTGAGTCCCTAACTTGGGTCATAGGACGTAACGTCCGTATAAGAAATGATAGACTCGGTGGTCCGTTCGGATTTTATAACCGAGTCAAGTCAAGTCAACGAGTCAGTATAGACTGAGAAACTCTAGGGTACCTAACGTTGTGTCGTCCGGAGGGACAGGTAGTGGTTGAGGAATCCGAATAAGTTTGAGTACAGGTAACTCAGTCACTACGGTAGATTGGGAGAGTAGGAGACAGGAGGGGAAGAGAAGGGTGGAAGTTAAGACGGGTCGTAATTCCAGAAAAGGTTACTTAGTCAAGAAGTGTAGTCCACCGGTTTCATAACCTCAAAGTCGAAGTTATAGTTAAGAAGGTCACTTATAAGTCCTGACTAAAGGAAATCCTACCTGACCAACCTAGAGAAACGTCAGGTTCCCAGAGAGTCCTCAGAAGAGGTTGTGGTGGTAAGTTTTCGTAGTTAAGAAACCGTGAGTCGAAAGAAATATCAGGTTGAGAGTGTGGGTGTGTACTGATGACCTTTTTGGTATCGAAACTGGTCTACCTGAAAGCAACCGTTTCATTATAGAGACGAAAAATTATACGACAGATCCAACCAGTATCAAAAAGAAGGTTCCTCGTTCGCAGAAAATTAAAGTACCAACGTCAGTGGTAGACGTCATTAAAACCTCGAGGGGGGGGTTATTTCAGACAGTGACAAAGGTGACAAAGGGGTAGATAAAAGGTACTTCACCACCCTGGTCTACGGTACTAGAATCAAAAGACTTACAGCTCAAAATTCGGTTGAAAAAGTGAGAGGAGAAAGTGAAAGTAGTTCTCCGAGAAAGTAAGAAGAAGTGAAAGATGGTATTGCCACCACAGTAGACGTATAGACTCCAATAACTATAAAGAGGACCGTTAGAACTAAGGTCGAACACGAAGTAGGTCGAGTCGTAAAGAATACTACATGGGACGTATATTCAATTTATTCGTTCCACTATTATATGTCGGAACTACATGAGGAAAGGACTAAACCTTCGTCAGACAACAAGGTTCAGGTCAAGATTGACAACGAAGGACTGGACGTATGTCTAAAAAGTTCTCCGTCCAGTTCACCAGACCATAAGGGAAGAGAAAGTCTTAAAAGGTGTCAAATAACACTAGGTGTATCAGTTTCCGAAATCGCATCAGTTATTTCGTCTTCATGTGCAAAAAGACCTTGAGAGAACGAAAAAACCAATGGGATACCTACAACTGTTAAACTAGAGACCAAGAAGACGGAAAAGATTTAGGTCGAACTTGTAGACCTTAAAGTGTCAAGGTCTTCGGACCGACTTCGGACCGAACCTCTTAAAACTCGTAATGAAACGATCACACACTCTACTCACGTTGACACACCATCAAACTTGTAAGAAATCGTAACGGAAAGAAACCGTTACGACTGGAAAATAACCGATCTGAGACGATTTATCGTTTGAAGAGGTTGAATGGTTGTTCTATTTAAAGGTCGGATACCTTTATCAAAAAAAGGGGGTTTTACCCTTCTTTTCGTAACTACCTTCAAGATTAAAATAGTCTGACGTCCTTGAAACTTTCTCCTTAATTAAAAAAGGGGATTTCTGTCATTACTATGTATCGTTATTAACATAATATCTTTTTATGGTTTAATTGTAGTTGTCGATCGTAACATCGTACGGATAAAACGTGGTAAATGGTTTATTAAAATACATGTAATACAGAAAGTTAATAACGTTTTTGCAATACTCTATCGAGAACGATTGACAGTCAAAACAATTATTTTTCGACTCCGTATTTCCACAATTGAAAGAATAGGTTTCTGAGTCTATTATTCCCCACTTGGACCTTAAGTGTAGATCGAAATAAACTGATGTGTTGGATTCGAAAATAGACGACAAGACATGTAATATATATATGTAGAAGTTATGTGTATATGTATATACGTATATAGAATTACATATATATGTCTCCAGCTGATAATACTTTGTAAACCTAATAATTGTGGACTCTATATATCGAAAAGAATTATTTACAGTATCTACTTAATTTATACTAACAGGTACTAGGAACTTTTATCTTAAAGACACTTTGTAATCCGTTACATAAATAAAGGACCCCGATGACTGTGTTTCACTCACCGGATTTTATTCTGTGCAAATAAGAAAGTGTAAGAACCTCCGATGTCAAAGTTTTAGTTCGACAGACGTCACGCGAGAGAGTTTGGTTAGTTAGTATTTCCTTTAGTTGGGGTTTATAAGGAACCTTTCTAACTATAACTTCGATTTCCAGGTTGTAAAACCGGTGGACTACGCTTCTTGACTGAGTAACCCTATCTGGGACTACGACCCTTTTAACTTCCACTCTCTTCCCCTGGTGTCTCCCGTTGTACCAACCTAGTGTAGTGACTGTTACCTATACTTAAGCTCGACTGAGCTCCTCCATCACTTTCTGTTCTTCGCACCACACGACGTCGGTACCCCAGCGTTTCTCAGTCTATGTCTATTCACTAACCTGTTGTTGTTTGACTTCTTGTACCTTTCTTACGAAAGAAAAACCAATAAAGACTTTTAGAAGCCATAAGGAACCGAATATTGATGTAACAAGGTTAGAGATGTAGATGAAAGTGTACTGTAAGAAGACAGGTAAACAAAAACAATACAGAAAAGGTGAAAAATATTCCTAAATCAGTACCGACCCGAAGGGACAACAAAGTCTACCATTTCTTAGGTGGACGTCACACTTTCTGGACCCAAGTCAAGGACCAAACCCTTCTAGGCGACCTCCTCCCGTACCGTTGGAAGAGGTTATGAGAAAGGACCTCTTAGGGGTATCTGTCTCCTCAGAACGTCCGAAGTCAGGTACCCCAACGTTTCGTAGTCTGTGTTAACTCGTTGATTCGCGTTGGTTGGTCAGTACTTAAATCCCGGGTGGTTTCATTATAATAATAGTAATAAGAATAAAAATTAAGAGTAAAAATGTGATCTCTGACTTATTGGTTCGAAGATAACCACCAATGAAATCCTGTTTCAAGTCAAGTCAAGTCAAGTCAGTGAGTCAGAACCGCTGAGAAACTCTGGGGTACTCGACGTCGTGTGGTCCGGAGGGACAGGTAGTGGTTGAGGGTCTCGAATGAGTTTGAGTGCAGGTAACTCAGTCACTACGGTAGGTTGGTAGAGTAGGAGACAGTGGGGGAAGAGAACGGAAGTTAGAAAGGGTCGTAGTCCCAGAAAAGGTTCTCAGTCAAGAAACTTAGTCCACCGGTTTTATAACCTCATAGTCGAAGTCGAAGTCAGAAAGGTTAATTATAAGTTCTGATTAAAGGAAATCCTACTTGACCAACCGAAAGGAACGTCAGGTTCCCTGAGTTTTCAGAAGAGATTGTGGTGGTCAAGTTTTCGTAGTTCAGAAACCGTGAGTCGAAAGGAATGTCACCTTGAGAGTGTAGGTATATACTGATGACCTTTTGGTACCGGAACTGATCTGTCTGGAAACGACCGTTTCATTACCCTTTATAAAGACAAAATCATTAACATCATCCGACTGAACCCGAAGGGACCACCGAGTCCACCATTTCTTAGGTGGACAGTTCACCCACTGAACCCAACCCTTCTAAAGGACCTCCTCCCGTTCCGTTGGGTGAGGTCCTAAGAGTGGACATCTTAGGGGTACTTGTCTCCTCGGACCGCCCGATGAGAAACCAGTGTTTCTCATCCTGTACTGACTCACTGATTCGCGTGTCTTCTCATCCGACTTATTACATGAGATTTATTTTTAATCCGACTGAGTCTTGGGTCTTACACTGGAATAAACCTTATCCCAGAAACGTCAAAATTTTATTAATAATATCTTAAAAGAACCCGTAGTAATAAACATCTAAAAACCTATAGCTCCGTTTAGATAACGAAACTCTGTAAAATCTTACTACGTCCCACAGAGTCACCCGTAACGTTTTTTTTTGTATGATTCTAAGAAATTTTATATATTTATACGAAACTCTAATGAAATGGTACTACTTTGACTATGTTACCGTCTCAATCTTCCAACTCTTCTAACAAAATTCAAAATTGACTTTATAAAGAAATTGTGAAAATCAATAGTCATATCCGTTGTTTGGATTAAATAATAGATATTGAAATTACTATTTAGTGTCTTTAGAATCACTGTGGACTCTAAACAGTTAATAAATTAATTATCTATAAAAATATCTGGTAATATAATCAACATCTATAGAGAAGTTTTGTAAATATGAGTAGTTATAAAGTTCACGTATTGTCAACGAAGATCTAGGTACCAATTTAGAACGATACGTTTCACAAATATTTCTTTGAATCTAAAAAGATCCGGAATTCTTTGAACGACGACGACGACGATTCAGTACAGTTAGTACAGGTTGAGACACATTGGGGTATCTACCGTCGGGTGGTCCGAGGATAGGGACCCTAAGAGGTCCGTTTTTATGACCTCACCCGACGGTAAAGGAAGAGGTTACGTACTTTTACTTTCACTTCAGCCAATCAGTACAGGCTGAGAAGCACTGGGGTACCTGACATCGGATGGTCCGAGGAGGCAGGTAGTCAAGTCAAGTCAAGTCAGTGAGTCAGCACAGGGTGAGAAACGCTGAGGGACTTGACGTCGTGCGGTCCGGAGGGACAGGTAGTGGTAGAGGACCTCAAGTGAGTCTGAGTGCAGGTAACTCAGTCGAGTAGAAGACAGCAGGGGAAGAGGAGGACGGGGGTTAGGGAGGGTCGTAGTCCCAGAAAAGGTTACTCAGTTGAGAAACGTACTCCACCAGTTTCATGACCTCAAAGTCAAAATCGTAGTAAGGAAGGTTTCTTTAGGGTCCCGATTAGAGGAAGTCTTTCCTGACCAACCTAGAGGAACGTCAGGTTCCCTGAGAGTTCTCAGAAGAGGTTGTGGTGGTAAGTTTTCTTAGTTAAGAAGTCACGAGTCGGAAGAAGTGTCAGGTTGAGAGTGTAGGTATGTACTGGTGTCCTTTTAGGTATCGGAACTGATCTGTCTGCAATCAGCCGTTCCATTACAGAGACCAAAACTTATACGATAGATCCAACCAGTATTAAAAAGAAGGTTCCTCATTCGTAGAAAATTAAAGTACCGACGTCAGTGGTAGACGTCACTAAAACCTCGGGTCTTTTTATTTCGGACTGTGACAAAGGTGGTAAAGGGATAGAATAAACGGTACTTCACTATCCTGGTCTACGGTACTAGAATCAAAAGACTTACAACTCGAAATTCGGTTCAAAAAGTGAGAGGTGAAAGTGAAAGTAGTTCTCTGAAAAATCGAGGAGAAGTGAAAGAAGGTATTCCCACCACAATAGACGTATAGACTCCAATAACTATAAAGAGAGCCGTTAGAACTAAGGTCGAACACAAAGAAGATCAGGTCGCAAAGAGTACTACATGAGACGTATATTCCATTTATTCGTCCCACTGTTATGTGTCGGAACTACATGAGGAAAAGGATAAACTTTGGTCAGACCACAAGGTACAGGTCAAGATTGACAATGAAGGACTGGACGTATGCATGTAGGTAGGTATCTGACAAGGTTTATGGACTAATTGACTTATAGTTATGTATCTAGAGGGAACACTTTTTTCAACGTAGTAAGTCTTCAAAGTCTTATCCTATGAAATTTTTCTACCTTTTAGTGATCGAAGATCTTTAGAAATCCGTAAAAGAACAAGTATAAGGACCGAAGTCGAATGAAAAAAGGTACATGTACACACGCGAGTCAGTACAGACTGAAAAACACCGGGGTACCTGACATCAGATTGTCCGAGGAGACAGACAACCTAAAAGATTCTTTATTATGCTCCCAATAGTGATGGATGAGGTCCCCTAGTAGGACTGGGTTACCAGCTTCGACACAAAAAACACAGAGGACACAACCGTTCGTCTAAGAAATGGAGATCTTGGTGAATCCTTCAGGGGTGTACGTATATTAGTCTCGAATAACTGATACTATGGAAACGTTCTTCGTTTCTTTCTATGTTTAAACCACTTCGTGACAACAAGAACGGGATTAACTTCACCGAACTCCTATATTTTTTATGATTGTGTACTAGTGTGTATAAGTTGTCTCCATCCTATGTTGTGAAATTCTCTTTATCCTTATACAATTGTTTCTCTAAGTACACACTCTACATATCCGTCTTAACAGTGTCCGTCTTCTTAATTCCCTCCTGTAAGATCTATTTATTATATAATACTCGTTTTCGTGATTACAACCTCCAAAAACGGTGTCAAACCAGAGACACAAACCGTCGTAAAACCTCTACGAAGACATTTCATCAAGTTGTCACAGAGTCTCCTTGACTTACGTTTCTCTTCATGTAGGAATTAAACCATCCATGACTTCTCCCCCACTCCTACATTCGTCCAATAACCGTCTCAATATTAAATCCTTCTAATTAGTACGACGTCTTACAACGGAACTTCTCTCTCTTCCGTCATCTGGTCATTCTTCTGATAATATTACTGTTTAGGTAATATTATACCTAAATATTTGTATATTGTAAATATTTACAATATTTCCGGACTAAATCACACTATATCCACTTTTACTCGTGTTACACTTCCTGTGACTCTTATACGTCATCTGGAGGAATACACTTTTCCTACACAAGGTTCTAGGCGTCCCCTAAGGACTTTAACACCGGTTAAGACTTGGGATACCCTAAGGATCCACCGTGAGTCAAGTCAAGTCAAGGCAGTGAGTCAGTACAGACTGAGAAACGCTGCGGTACTTAGCGTCGTGCGGTCCGGAGGGACTGGTAGTGGTTGAGGACCTGAAGTAAGTCTGAACACAGGTAACTCTGTCACTACGGTAGGTCGGTAGAGTAGGAGACAGTAGGGGAAGAGGAGGACGAAGGTCAGGGAGGGTCGTAGTCTCAGAAAAGGTCACTCAGTTGAGAAGTGTACTCCACCGGTTTAATGACCTCAAAGTCGAAATGGTAGTAAGGAAGGTTTCTTTAGGGTCCCGACTAGAGGAAGTCTTACCTGACCAACTTAGAGGAAAGTAAGGTATCCTGAGAGTTCTCAGAAGAAGTTTTCTTAGTTAAGAAGTCACGAGTCGAAAGAAGTGTCAGGTTGAGAGTGTAGGTATGTACTGATAACCTTTTTGGTATCGGAACTATGACCATTCCTTAAACTGTCGACTACACCCTCTGTGTCCTATACACTCAAACTAGTAACCCAACCCTTCTAAGGGCCCTCCTCTTTTACGGTTGGGTGAGGTCTTAAGAACGACCTTCTTAGAGTACCCTTCTCCTCGGACTACCCGATGTCAGGTACCCAAGGGTTTCTCAACCTGTACTAACTCACAGATTCGTGTGTGTCGGAGTGTAATATACATGGTATAAAAAGGATATGTATGAATAAATACTATTTTAAATTAAAAGTACAATCCGTGTTATTCTCTACTTACTGTTGTTAATTCGTATTTTATGTCTAGTCAAGTCAAGTCGACGAGTCAACACGGACTGAGAAACGTTGGAGAACATGACGTCGTGCGGTCCAAAGGGACAAGTAGTAGTTGAGGGTCTCGAACGAATTTAAATTCAGACAGATCAGGGACTACGGTAGGTTGGGAGAGTAGGAGACAGTAGGGGAAGAGGAGGGCGGAAGTGAGAAAGGGTCGTAGTCCCAGAAAAAGTTACTCAGTCAAGAAACGGAGTCCACCGGTTTCATATCCTCGAAGTCGAAGTTGTAGTCAGGAAAGTTATGTATAAGTCCTAAATAAAACACTTTTCTTTTCTTCGTTTTTCGTTTCCTCTTTTCCTTTCTATATTCGTAGACTTACGTCTCAAGGTTTCTTATCGTTCTTCTCTATTCTTTATGAAGGAGTCGCTAGTTACGTTTCTTTATGTCCTTTTGTTGTCTTACCCGTTCTGATCTCTAGTGAAGTTCTTTTAATCTCTATTGTTCCCTTGTAAAGTACGTTTCTACCCGAGCTATTTCCTGTCTTTACCATACCTGGATTGTCTTCGTCTTCTATAATTCTTCTCCACAGTCCTTATGTGTCTTCTTGATATCTCTTTTCTAGAAGTGTTGGGTCTATTAGCGCTACCACACTAGTGAGTGGATCTCGGTCTGTAGGACCTTACACTTCAGTTCACCCGGTATCTTTCGTAGTGATACTTGTTTCGATCACCTTCACTACCGTAAGGTCAACTCGATAAAGTACTACGACACTTTCACGATGTGAGTTATACGGTCGTTTAAACTTTTTGAGTCGTCACCGGTGTCCTGACCTTTTCCCGTCAAAAGTAAAGTTAGGGTTTCTTTCCGTTACGGTTCCTTACGAGTTTAATGTCGTGTTAACGTGAGTAGAGTGTACGATCATTTCATTACGAGTTTTAAGAGGTTCGGTCCGAAAAGTCGTTATACACTTGGCACTTGAAGGTCTACAAGTTCGACCAAAATCTTTTCCGTCTCCTTGGTCTTTAGTTTAACGGTCGTAGACGACCTAGTACCTTTTTCGTTCTCTCAAGGTCTTTTCGTAGATAAAGACGAAATAACTGATACGGTTTCGGAAACTGACACACCTAGTGTTAGTTGACACCTTTTAAGACTTTCTCTACCCGTATGATCTGGTGGACTGGACGGAGAATTCTTTGGATATACGTCCAGTCCTGCGTTGTCAATCTTGACCTGTACTTTGTGGTCTGACCAAAGTTTATCCTTTTCCTCATGCAGTTCCGACACATAACAGTGGAACGAATTAATTGAAGATACTTCTCATGTAGTACTCTTTGCGACCCAACCTTCTTTGTGTTCGACCTTAGTTCTAACGACCCTCTTTATAGTCAGTTGAGTCTATACGTCTACTGTGGTGGGAATACCGTCTTTCACTTCTCCTTGATTTTTCGGAGAAAAATCACTCCTACTTTTACTTTCTCCTCTCGCTTTTTCAACCGAATTTCGAGTTGTAAGTCTTTTGATTCTAGTACCGTAGACCAGGGTAGTGACGTACTATTTATCTACCCCTTTATCACCTTTGTCACAGTCTAAAATAAAACCCCCCGAGGTTTTAGTGACGTCTACCACTAACGTCGGTACTTTAATTTTCTGCGAATGAGGAACCTTCCTTTCAATACTGGTTGGATCTGTCGTATAAGTTTTCGTCTCTGTAATGAAACGGTTGTTTCCAGACAGATCAGTTCCGATACCAAAAAGGTCACCAATACACACCTACACTCTCAACCTGACACTTCTTTCGACTCGTGACTTCTTAAATACGAAAACTTCACACCACAACCTCTTCTGAGAACTTTCAGGGAACCTGACGTTCCTCTAGGTTGATCAGGTAAGATTTCCTTTAGCCAGGACCCATAAGAAACCTTCCTTACTACGATTTCGACTTTGAGGGCATGAAACCGGTGAAGTACGCTTCTCAACTGAGTAACCCTTTCTGGGACTACGACCCTCCCTAACCCCTGTCCTCCTCTTCCCCTACTGTCTCCTACTGTACCGACCTACCGTAGTGGTTGAACTAATTGTACTCAAATCCACTTGAGGCCCTCAACCACTACCTGTCCCTCCGGACCGCACGACGTTAAGTAACCCAACGTTTCTCAGCCTGTGCCGACTCACTGACTTGACTTGAAGTGACTTGACTAAAACAAATCCTACCTAATCAACCTAGAGGAACATCAGGTACCCTGAGAGTTCTCGGAAGAGGTTGTGGTATCAAGTTTTCGTAGTCAAGAAACCGTGAGTCGAAAGAAATATCAGGTTGAGAGAGTGGGTATGTACTGATGACCTTTTCGGCATCGAAACTGATTTACCTGGAAACAGTCGGTTCATTATAGAGACGAAATAGTTGTCTATCGTTAATATCATTAAGTGACATTATTTTCAATACATTTATAAGATCAGATACTTACATTATGATAAAGGAAGAATTGATTTAGACATGGTGTGTACCACTAGTATCGTATATGTCAAATACCACGATCTCGTTTCGATCTTACTTAAGTCAAAAGGAAGTGTTAAAGTTTTTATCCGATGTGTTAAAGTGTTTATCTGTTAAGTAAGAATGGTTTCTAGAATCGTTGGAGTCGTATGTTGAGGAAAAGACAAATACTTCAACTCTCGAAAGTGGAAAAGTGACCCTCTTTCGTAAAATGTCGAAGAGATATCTTATAGACTCAACGGTCGTAGTGATAATAACACAAAACCCCAGTAATAGTTCACTTTATTACTAATGAACTTATATTCATGACGTTATGATCTCTTTAATTAGATTTTTAATTCAGGTCGATGAGTCACTGATCGTCCGTCCTATACGACCTGTTTCCCCATTAAGAACAGGACCCGTCCAACCTAGTCCTATCACGGTCTAAAGGAGTACGAAGAATCTTGTCTTGGGTGGGTGAAATTTTGTGTTTAACGATTAGATACCTTAAAGGGTAAATTGTAAAAGTCTGATATTAACTAGTGTCCATTGACTTTGACGTCTTTCGTTTTGACGTCTTGTCCCCACGGTGACATTCTAAATATACTAAAATCATTCACTAATCTATCATTTTCATGTCCTCCTTAGTTTAGACACACTGACCACGACACAACGCGAATCAGCGAGTCAGTACAGACTGAGAAACACTGGGGTAACATCGGACGGTCCGAGGGGACAGGCACCCTAACAGGTCCATTCTTATGACCTCATCCAACGGTACGGGAGGAGGTCCCCTGGAAGGCTTGGGTCCTTAGCTTAGGTCCAGAGGACCAAACGACCGTCTAAGAAGTGGTAGACTCGGTGGTCCCGTCGGATACTTGTGACCTCGTACATTGGATAGGGAAGAGGTCCCGTAGAAAGGTCGGGCGTTTAACTTGGCGCCAGAGGACGTAACGTCCACCTAAAAAGTGGTCGACTCGATTTTCCTTTCGGACTGATCACGATATTTGTCCGTAAAATTCCCTTCCATTGTTTAAGACACACTCCTACTACCTAAATATCACAGTTACCTGAATCCGTTTTAAAGATCTATGACTTCAGTTCGTCAGTTAATCTTCACACTATCTATATATGGTGTCTTATAACGAGTCGGTAATGTTTCTTACTAATTTACGGTAAACGTTGTTGTGTCTACCTGGATCTATAAGAGTATGACTCACTTCATTCAGTCTGTCTCTTACTCTTTATAACATACTGTAGGAAATATACACATTAGATTTTCCTTTACTATGTTTGTTCGAATAAGTGCTTTATCTTTGTCTGAGTGTCTAAATCTCTTGTGTAAATACCAACGGTTTCCTTCCCACTCTCCTTACCTGTCAATCCCTGAAACCTTAACTGTACATATGTACGATATAAATTTTACCTATTAATTTGGTTGTTCCAGGATGGTATATCGTGTCCCTTGAGACGAGTTTCAATACACCGTTGGACCTACCGTCCCTTCAAACCCTCTCTTACCTATACACATATACATACTGACTCAGGGAAACGTCAGGTGAACTTTACCAGTGTCGTAGTAATTAACCGATATTAGGTTATATTTTATTTTTCATAAATAATTTTCATTCTTTTTTTCTTCCAGACTCAAAGGTTTCTTCCAGACTATAGTTCTTTCTTTACGTTTCAAGGTCTCTGTCTGACTTAATTATTTATCAGGGGAAAGTCTAGTAGTCTGAAAGTTGAACTAATTTCATAACACTTTTAAACACAAAAAAAAGGAAGATAAATGACACTAACGATCGGATATGTAAACACCAGAGAAGTGTCGAATTTACACCAAATTGTTCCTGGTTGTAAGGTAATAAAGTCATCCTGGTCCAAATCTCTCATACAAGTCGTCCTTTAGACAAGAGCCCGTTAAAAGGGTAGGTTAAACGTTTAGTTCTCCAAGACTAAACGAAAGATTTGAAATCCACAAGTAGCATCGTTTGTCTTTATCTATATGACGGACAATTAGAAGTATGAGGTGAGTCGACAAGAAAGAAGGAATTTCGTTTTACTAAATCCCATCATTATACTTTCCTTTACTTGATTGTACTATATTTTTTACCACGTATTGAACCTTGGAATTGATTCAAGTCTGAACGACGACTAATGAAAGGCTAGAGTAAGAAATGAACGTTTACGGTGACGGAGTACCGGTGACTCAAGAATAATATAATAACGTAGTAATTAGTACTATCCTTAGGGTTATGTCGAGATCCTATTTGTGTTCGTACGAGCTAGAAAGCGAACATAGAACGTTACAGAAAGGAAAGGAAGTAATAGTATAACCTCGAACGTAAATTTATCGGTGAACAAAGACTTTATAAAAGTTTCACGAAATACTGGTGACTACACTCTGAAAGACCCCTCTTTTCGATGTTTGTAAGTTTTGACGTAACCTTCCACTCAAAACTCAATCGTTATCTTTTAGAGTAGAGGTAAACTTAACGCCCTTCTAAGTCATCCAATCTACTTTAGTCCAAACACAAATTGGTCCGTCACTTCTTCGTTATAAGCTTACCTTTTATTATAAATCATAATTTACTTTAGAACACTAGTGAATAGGTGATTTTCACATCCTTTAATTATCAAATGTTTAGACTTGACTAGTTTTTTTATGTTTATTCTGTAGTGTTTGTTATTCATAGTTGTTTATGAATAACTCTCACACGATACATGGTCCATGACATAATCCAAGAACACTATATAGTCGTTGGTTTGGTCCGTTTCCAATAAAAATTATCCTTTTTCGTCCGTGATCGAATATCCATTTCGTATATTTATAAAATATATAATTTTCGATTCTTTATAGGATCTTCTTTTATACAGTTTGTTCCTTTTATCCTAGATAGTACGGTATTACCGTTTTTTTCAATAGTAAAATTTACCAAACTAGTTTCATCCATATTCTCTTCTACTCTAATCTACTATTTCACTCTCCTCTCCTCAATCGACACATCTACACCCTCAATTTTCCCTCTATCCCTTCGTTTAGTCCTTCCTTTATCGAAGACCTTTCTCGATCAACAACAACAAGTCAGGGATTCAGTACAGGTTTCAAAACGCTGAGGTACCTGACACCGTGTGGTCCGAGGGGACAGGAGGTGATAGAGGGTCTCAAACGAGTTTAAGTTCGGGTAACTAGGTCACTACGACAGATTGGTAGAGTAGGAGATGAAGAGGGAAGAGAAAAACGGAAGTTAGAAGGGATCGGAGTCCCAAAAAAGGTTACTCAGTTGAGGAACATATTCCACCGATTTAATAATATCGAAGTCGTAGTCAGGAAGGTTACTCATAAGGCCCAATTAAAGGAGATCCTAACTGACCAAACTATAGGAACGTTAGGTTCCTTGAGAGTTCTTAGAAGAGGTCGTGGTGTTAAACTCGTGTAGTTAAGAAGACTTCACTAAAACCTTGGGGGGTTTTATTTTAGACAGTGAAAAGGGAGTAGATAAACGGTACTTCACTACCCCGGTCTACGATACTAGAATCAAAAAAGGTTACAACTCGAAATTCGGTCGAAAAAGTGAGAGGAGAAAGTGTGAGAAGTTCTCCGAGAAATTAAGGAGAAGTGAAAGACGGTAATCTCACCATAGTAGACGTTTATACTCCAATAACTATAAATAGGACCGTTAGAACTAAGGTCGAACACTAAGTAGGTCGGACCACAAAAAGTACTACATGAGACGTATTTTCAATTTATTCGTCCCACTGTTACATGTCAGAACAGTATAAGAAAAGGGTTAAAACTTAGTCAGACAACAAGGTACAGGGCAAGATTGATAACGAAAAACTGGACGTATGTCCAAAAAGTCCTGTGTCCATTCCACCAGACTACAAAGGTAGAGAAATTCTTAAAAGGTCGAACAACACTAAGTGTGTCAGTTTCCGAATGGTATCAGTTACTTCGTCCTCATATATTATAAAAAAGACCTTAAGGAAACGAAAAAGGTACCAGGTTACCTAAACCGTTAAACTAGAGACCAAGGAGATAGACAAGATTTGGGTCGAACTTGTAGACCTTAAAAGTCAAGTGGATGACGACTTCGGATCGACCCTCTTAAAACTAGTAATGAAACGATCGTCCACTCTACTCACGTTAACACGTCATCAAACTAGTAAAAAACCGTAACGGAAAGAAACCCTAACTTTACTTATGACTGTAAAAAGGTCAGGTCACCGGTGACGACTCAAAAGATTTACACGACCGTACAACTCACACCGTGAAATTGTCGTAGTAGAAAATCCTGAACTTTATCGAGTCGACTTTAAGATAGTGGAGGTGATCGAAACAACCATCACTAAGAAGGATTCCGGGTCAACTGAAATGTAAGAATCACACAGACCGAGATCCACTCAATGGTGTGGTGACACCAATAGGTCCAGTAATTCTTGAAAGAACACATGAAGAAGACACATAAGAACGGGGACGTAGAATTCGTGAAGACAAAGACAATCCAGAAATGTCAAAGACAGTAAATAACACGGGTATGAACGTACTTTATGTGGGAACTATAGAGGTTAAAAGAACTTCTCTAGAATAGAAAGGGTAAGATAACAAAAGGAGATAAAGAAACATAGTAAGTAAATTTTTCCAGAAGGATAGAGAGGAACGATAAGGGACTTTGACGTAAGTCAAGGAGTCTGTTGATGAAAGTCAAGTCAAGTCAAGTCAACGAGTCAGTACAGGCTGAGAAACACTGGGGTACTTAATGTCGTGCGGTCCGGAGGGACAGGTAGTGGTGGAGGGCCTCAAGTGAGTCTAAGTGCAAGTAGCTCAGTCACTACGGTAGGTCGGTAGAGTAACGTAAAGATAAAGAAACCCTAATAAAACCAGTGACGGAGAACATGTTACAATGTTTGGGGGGTAGGTGTCAAGAAGTCGGTAAGACAAATGGTCCAGATTAAGAAATTTAGATAAAAAGTGAAGGGACCACAATAGTATTCCTTAAAATAAATCTCTTCATCATCATATTTCAAATTAAGAAGTAATTAATATGGAAGATAATTCAAAAATGGCTGTGTATCACCTATTAGAGGTAAGTCATCTTACTAAAATATCTTCTAAAAGGATATAAATTTGAGAAAATAAGATCTCGTCATCAACCATTTGTTATAAGTACCCGATTAAAACCGGGTGACGAATAAAAACATTTAAACATATTTAATTCAACACAACCTGTATCAAAGACACCGACGAGAGTACTTTGGTACCACCTTGACTTCTACTTGTCTCTTATAAACTGGAGGTTTCGGATTTTGTAAAAAAACACACATCGATAAATATCTTTTCAAACAGTTAAGGATAAGACACTATAAGTTATATTGGATTTTAATTACGTAGTCTTGGGGAGATTCTAAGAATTTCTGTTACAGAATTTATTATCTAGTATTTGAGATTTCGTTAAAGAAACACTAAAACTCGTTCAATGAATCGAAGGAACAAATGATCTAGAGGAAATTATGGTGAAGTATCTCAGTTTTCCTAATTGATTCTACCACATAGATCACACGGTCAGGTCTCTACTAAACTTAGTACATCATTTTGAGAACTTCAGACTACGTCCTACGTCGTACGAACCCCGACCACGTACCACTACTGGGTCTCTCTACAATACCCCTCCCTGCACCCTCCCCCCAAGTACAAACCCTTACGTACATGTGGGCACCACCTAAGTTCAGTTACATACCTTTTTGGTTACATCATAACATTTCATTTTATTTCATTTTTTTTTTTTTTTTCTTTTTTTCTTTTGGTTATATTAATTATCTTTCTTTTTTTTATATATTACATCCCTGAAGGGACCACCAGGTTACCAATTCTCAGGTGGAAGTCTCAGTCCTTACGTATTTCGTTTTCGTCATCACATTATTTAAGTCATTTTCTAAAATTTTTACCAGGTGGAGTTTTTTTGAAAATTTTATTAGAAAGTTTTTAAGAAAATTTTTATTTATTTATATTAACTTATAAGTAGAAGATAATAACTATATTGTTTAATGGTGTTTGTATTATTAAATTTTGTTATGGGAACACTAATATACCCTCGGTGTTCCCAATATGTCATTTTAAGTGATAGAGCTCTAGTCGACTAATCGACGGAAATAAGGTGGACGACTAATTTAAGGACAAACAGTATAAGTGTCCAAGACTCCTAATCCTAGACTTTCAGAAACCTCCTGGTAATAAATCGGGTGTGGGAAATTTCCAGTGTTATATAGAACGGTTTCCGGTAAGTCAATCAGTGGACATCTCAGTTCTCATCCTACTTACAAAGGACTGTAAACAACTTACAATTTACAGGAAAGATATAAAATACGACGAAAGTCATCGTCTTCTACACGAATTAAACTGTCTTCCGTGACTTTGACGTGATGTAATTATCTTTTATAAAAGAAATTTTTTGTTTAGAATCATGAATAACATTTCAAGAGTAGGTACTCCTGAGGTAATTGTGGACCTCTCTTCCGTGTCAGTTTTTCCTTCTTTACAAATGACTACGACATCCACAGACAAGATTCAAAACAGAATTTATCCGAAAGAAATAATTTAATATTAATACCTAATCCACTTGATCCAGTTCTTTGTCGTGGTTCCACCTTTTTTACCTTGACATGGAGAAGTTTTATGAGTATTTACACATGGAGGATTTGTCACCCTAGAAATTCTACCACCGTCTCCAAAGGTCAACGGAAGAGGAGGAGATACAGGTAAAAGGAGAATATCTCATTACATTCAGGATGGACTCACGTACCGACGTGTCGATCGGTATAACGTGTCAGAGGGTCCGTAGACGCACATCGAAACACTGAGTCTAGAAACGTTACCGTATCCATCTTTTCTCTACACTCGTTGAAACCCCAGTGCTTTTATGTTCTTTCTCAACGTGATAAGAAGGAGAAAAATAGAAAGTGTGACCGAAATGACGTTCAGACTCAGTCACGATAGGAATTTGGTATTAGACACGTAGTGTATACCTCCTTCCAGTTCTCGTTTTCTATTTTCTTGGGACCTACGAGTTAGAGAAAATGGGAGATATCGTCGTGACTTACTCGCACATTTTATTTTATTTACACACATAATATATTCTACGAGACAAAAACCTGGAGAGTAACGTCTCCACACCAGTCGTAGGAATGATTATGTTTCAATCGTTAAGGGTAATCATTGATATTGACTAGGAAGTGTATATTAAGATTCAAATATAGTATATGTCTAGGTACAAGTACAGATCTTTGTTCGGTTGTTTATTTCTAGTTTTGTTTTTTTTTTTTCTTCTTCTTTACCACGAATCTTCGTAATCTAAGAAAACAACTACTCATCGAAAGATTTTCTTTTCCCCATAAACGAAAACAAATACAAGTCTTTCTTTTTTTTTTCTGTCTTTCCAAACCACTTGTAAAGTAGTAAATTTTTTTAAAAAGATTAATCCAGATTTTACACATCTATTAAGATTTTCGATGGTTACACAAACAACTGTTATATTTTTCTTGCCTTCCTTCTTAATTCCCCTTAGATGAGTATTAAAGTATACCTAAACGTCAACCCTTGTGTAAGGATGGGTAACGAGTTTTGGGTTAATATTTTTACACGAGTTTACCAAAGTCAACGACACCTCGATGACTTATGGTATACCGGTTTTTATCTCCCCACAAACCCATCGCAAAATAAAATTTCTTTTTTTTTAAAAATTGAAATAAAATGAAATATTATGACATAACCAAAACGGTGTGTAGTTGTACTTAGGTGGTACCCACATGTGCACAAGGGTTAGGACTTGGAGAGAGGGTGGAGGGTGGGGTATGATCGACAGACGCAGTAGGGTCACGTGGTCGGGGTTCGTAGGACATAGGACGTAGCTTGGATCTGACCACAAAGTAAAGAATGTACTATAATATGTACAAAGTTACAGTAAGAGGGTTTAGTAGGGTGGGAGAGGAAGAGGGTGTCTCAGGTTTTCTGACAAGATATGTAGACACAGAGAAACCGACAGAACGTATGTCCCAATAGCAATGGTAGAAAGATTTAAGGTATAATATACACAATGATATGACATAACCACAAAAAGAAAGACCGAATGAAGTGAGACATATTAACCGAGGTCAAAGTAGGTGGAGTAATCTTACCTAAGTTTACATAAGGAAAATTACCGACTCATTATGAGGTAACACATATACATGGTGTCGAAAGAAAAGGTAAGTAGACGACTACCTGTAGATCTAACGAAGGTACAGGACCGATAATATTTGTCACGACACTACTTGTAACCCCATGTACACAGAGAAAGTTAAGACCAAAGGAACCACACATACGGGTCGTCACCCTAACGACCCAGTATTCCGTCAAGATAAAAGTTAAAAAATTCCTTAGAGGTGTGTCAAGAGGTATCACCGACATGATCAAACGTAAGGGTGGTTGTCACATCCTCCCAAGGGAAAAGGGGTGAGGGAGAGGTCGTAAATAACGAACATCTGAAAACCCAGTGTCGGTAAGACTGACCACACTTTATCATGGAGTAACACCAAAACTAAACGTAAAGAGACTATTACTAACTACAACTCGTAGAAAAGTACACAAACAATCGGTAGACATACAGAAGAAACCTCTTTACAATCAAATCAAGAAACCGGGTAAAAAACTAACCCAGTAAATAAAAAGACCTTAACTCGACGTCCTCAACGAACATATAAAAACTCTAATCAACAAACAGTTGACGAAGTAAACGATAATAAAAGAGGGTAAGGCTTCCGACAGAAAAGTGGAACGAATACCAAAGGAAACAACACGTCTTCGAAAATTAAAATTAATCTAGGGTAAATAAATAAAAGTGAAAATAAAGGTCATAAGACCCTCCGTCTAGTATCTCCTAGGACGACACTAAATACAGTCTCTCACAAAACGGATACAAGAGGAGATCCTCAAAATATCAAAGACGAGAATACAAATCTAGAAATTAGGTAAAACTCAAATAAAAACACATACCACAATCTTTCACTAGATCAAAGTAAGAAAATGTTCACCACTGGTCAAAAGGGTCGTGGTGAACAATTTCTCTAACAGAAATTAGGTAACATATAAGAACGGAGGAAACATCTTCTATTCCACAGGTATCCACACACCTAAATAGAGACCCGAAAGACAAAACAAGGTAACTAGATATAAAGACAGAAACACGGTCATGGTATGACAGAACTACTGACACAGAAACATCATCTCGGACTTCAGTCCGTCCAACTAAGGAGGTCAAGGTAAGAAGAAAGAGTTCTAAGGAAACTGATAAACTCAAAAAAAAAAAAAGATATGTTTAACACTTTAATAAACAAGATCGAGACACCTTTTGTGACGACCATCGAACTATCCCTAACGTAACTTAGACATCTAACGAAACCCATCATATGAGTAAAAGTGATATAACTAAAAAGGTTAGGTATTTGTACCATATAAAGAGGTAGATGATCACAGGAGAAACTAAAGAAAGTGGTCACAAAATATCAAAAAGATATATATCCAGAAATCAAAGAAATCCATCTATATAAGGATTCATAAAATAATAAAAGCAACGTTACCACTTACCTTAACAAAGAAATTAAAGAAAAAGATGAAAGAGTAATAATCACATATCCTTACGTTCCCTAAAGACACACAACTAAAATATAGGACGTCAAAATGATATAAGTAACCCATCACAAAATCTTAGCCATCTGATCCCATGACGACTTCTAATCAAGACCTCAATCCCTTTGGATTCAAAGGTCCTTCTGGATCCGAAGTTGGGGTTGAAACGGTAGTAGGATGAGACAGTTGAAGTTACTCAATAAAGTGGAGATAAGGACAAAGGATTAGACAGTTACTCTAATTGGGTACCGAGAAGAAAAGATACCACCAATGTTCTTACATAGTATATAGTGTACGTGATTTGACGGTTCGTTTGGTATTAGTGTGTCTTTTTACTCGACAATTTTGACCATAATTACTATCGTCAAAAATTGTACGTAAATAAGTCATTTTAAGTTCAAACCGGTCAATAGTTTTAATGGTCTCCTTGAAATTTTATTTAAGTTTAAGTAGACGTCTTTAAAACTAAGTCGTCCAGACCCCATCCGGGATACTTAATATAAAAAGGTTGCAGGTTTAGACTCATTAATCACACTAGTAGAGATACGGTAGGTAGATCGTAAACCACTGGAAAACAAACTACCGGTTAGGTCTACGTCGAAATGTAGTCAATACTATTATTGCCGTACGTAACGTAAAAACTGTTGTGTTGTATAAAAAAAGTAAATATTAGTGGGCACCTCACTCAATTATAGAAATGACAAAATGTCTATTCTTTTAATCTTTACAATGAACGAATAAGTATATCGAATATTCGATATGTAAAAATATAGATACTACAAAAACTTCTATATAATTATATATGGTAAATCTATCTATATTTCCTTTTTGAGTGAATCCCTGAAATGAAAAAAGAAGAAATTAAGAAGAAAAGAAGCTATATTTAGAACTTTAAAATTCTTTGAATTAAAACGTAAATGACGAGTAGTCCTTAGGAAATTCAGTCACACTTAAAGTAAGATTATAGGTCCGACTCGTACTTATTTGTACTACTTTCACTTGTAAGGCTCATTCGACCCTCCCACCTCCCTTGGTCTCTAGAAAAACTTGAGTCTAGCCCTTTTAGTGTCTCCCACACGTACAACCGATACGGTGTCGTTCAGACAAAATCACATAAGAATGGTAAAGATAAAATTGTTCTTTCAGTTTAAGATTTCTCTGTAAATCTTCTTTGTCGTACTTTCTCTCGGAAAAGTCTGATTAAACTTTGAACTACCCAACCCGTTTTCTTCTCGTCGTAAACAAGAATTCCAAAGTCTTCGATTCTTACATATAAGGTTCATCTTTTGTAGAGAATTCTTTAACAGTATGTAAATTTTTATATATAAATACTGTTGTGATGGAAGGACTTAGTTTTTTATTTTTGACATCAATAAGATTTTACCACGTAGTATCAGTGTCACCACAATATCTAGTTTGGATGAGTTTTGATTGGTCCGATCAGAGTCTAGAGGTCTATTAAAATATTAGATATTAACAATTAGTAACGATGGTCCTCGTCGGACCCCGTAGATCACTAAATTTACTGACTCTGTTTCTTCAGTGAAATGAAGAAATTTTCCAGGAAACACTCGGTTTTAAGAAAGTCTTGCAGAAGAGAGATCCTGGGATAATCAGTAACAAGAGGTACCGTTGTCTTGATTATTCTACATACATATTTATATGTCTTCTTCTAAATAATATTCTTAACCGGGTACGTCAATACCTCCGACTATATATGGTACTATGCGGTGAATATTGAACTTCTTGATCCTTTCGACCACCATATTAAGTCAGACTCAAACTTGGTCCTCTTAGTCCTCGAAATTACAGACCCCCTTCTTATTGTAACCTATCGGGTTGAATTCTTCTCTCTTTCTCACTAAAGGGACCACCGAGTCACCATTTCTTAGGCGAACGGTTACGGTCTCTGTGCCTGAGCTAGCAACTAGGGTCTTTTAGGCTGTTTGGCGTCTCCTTTATCGGGCACATGGTGTTGATGACTTCGGACACGGATCTTGGACCCGAGGTGCCGTTCTCTTTGGTAACGGTACCCTTCGGGCGTGTGACGTTCATCTCTCATTGGGGAAGAGCGACGTCGATCTCTTTTCTAGTTCGTGTCGGTCCTTCTGGGTCGTGTCATTTATTTATTTATTTATTTATTTATTTATTTATTTTAATAATTGTTGGTCTCTCTCTTTCTCTTATATATGAGACTTCATTCCAAATGATCGATAGACCCAAAGGGAATTAGGTCAGTTCACCTGTGTATTTTAATTAGTAACGTCGATGTCTTAAGGGGGTCAAACCAAAATCAGAACCGGTTCATTAGACACCTACGGAGACTGAACGGTGAACCAAGTCATTGGTTCGTTTGGGGTTTCCCTCAAGGACTCTTTCCGGAAAAGGGTATAGGAGACAAAATCGAGGAGAGGTTTCATTGATCTATTGTCATAAAGTACGTTTTTAAAGCACTAAACAAAACCTCTACACTGGGTAGGGGGTTTTACCTCCTTGATCAACTATTATCCCTCATGTGTGTCGGGGTCCGGAGGTTCTCGGATTCCTGACTATTGAAAATAGGGACCCTGTGACGAGGTGATGGAGTGGTGGTCGGTTACCTCTGAACACACACTCGACTAGTGTCTGGTACCTTAGGGTGGGGCTGAACGGGAAATTTTTATGAAACGGTTTTCTGAATCCCCTCAAGCCTCGAAAGATCCCGAACTCGGTGGATAAAGGGAACGTGTCGGGACGTTTTTAAAAAGAGACGAGGTTTGAGACTGAAAGTCAAACACACTAAAGTGACACGTAACCCGTGTTCTTGTCAATGAGGAAGTTGATGAATGTGGTTTGGAATAGGATGGATGGAGGGTGCAAAATTACACATGTATAGACACACTTAAACCGGAACTTACCTCTGAACGAGTTAGACCTTGAAAGTCATAAGGTTGACAGAACAACGTTGAATATGTTGAACTTGTACCTCTTTTGAAAACGTCTAGCGAACAAAAACGGAATATTAACACGACCAGAGATATCAGTTGCACCCGAGTCTACCATTTCTTAGGCGGACGTTACGTCCTCTGGACTCAAGTTAGGGACCCAACCCTTCTACGGGACCTCCTCCCGTACCGTTAGGTGAGGTCATAAGTACGGACCTCTTAAGGGTACCTACCTCCTCGGACCACCCAATGTCAGGTACCCTAGCGTTCCTCAGTCTGTGCTGACTCTCTGATTCGTGTCATGTCTTATCAGTTACATCAATTGAGAAGTCCACAGTAGAAACGAAGAAGAAAGACGGGATAACAAGGGAATGGAACTAGTGTAATTCATCGTACTAGAAGAGAAGGAAGAAACAAGGGGAGAAAAAACCACATTGTACATCTATCCGGTTTAGACACTTATACAAACTGATTTACTTTAAAGTTTAGGTTAAAATGTGAGATTTATTTAAGAAGGACTTGTGGACCTTACATCTATAAATTGACTTCCAGTACCATTTTGGAACTTTCTTAAGTGATAATGAGATCCATGATTCGATGTTTCTGGTGTTAAAATACATACAGGACCCAGTGTAATGAAACGTGGATAGAATTGTTATTTACATTGATCATGTAATTCAACGTATTTTAACGTTTCAACAAACAAGATATAAATCAAAATAAAACTTTTAATATATACGATTAGATGGTTCTTAGGTTTCGAAGAGAAGGAGATTACACATCTTGTCCAAATGACTGTGATTTAACCGGGTTCATACTTTGATTTACTCGTCATTTCGTCTCTATTTTACGACACAAAAAGAGAATGGTCGATACTGATACAATAATCTATTAAGAGAGTCAAGGTAGTAGACGTGTTACTCTGATAACTTTAAAAAATTATAGAATGATCAGACTTTCGTTCTGAAGTCCATTTTTATTTTTAGACTATCCAAAGTAATCCTTTTGATCTAGTGCACTGTTATAACATGTTTCTTTATATTACTTATTGTTTGTTTTGTGAAATAGAGATCTTTATGTAAAAATTGTACAGAGTGGGTTGTCGTTTCTTATATAGTAACTTTGGTAACATATTTTATGTTGACTTTATTGTTACTGTTTCTCCTCGAACTCCCATAAGATTCGGAAAGATTTAGTCGTCCTTAATATGAGAATGTCAGTCTTAAATACTAACCGAAATATCAACTACGGTTTTCACAACAGAAGAGTCTAGTATTGGGGTGACACAAAATTCTTTAGGAAGAACGTCAGAACAGGTATACATAAATCATTTTATATTTGAGTAGTTGGATCCGTAAAAATTAATCCATAATTTCCCCGTACTCTATATTTGACTTATTATAGGGGAAGGATAATGTTTTTCTACTGAGTAAGGTGACTATCACTTCGATTCGTCCTAGGACACCCCGAGGACCCGTGTTTTCTGAAAGACACAGGGTTGGGTCCCTAGTTTGGGTCCAGAGGGTGTGACGTCCGTCTAAGAAATGACGGACTGGGTGGTCCCTTCGAGTTCTTATGAACTCACCTATCAGATCGATCTTGAAGGACTAGGTCCTTAGTTTGACCCAAGAGGACTTAGCGTCCCTCTAAAAAGTGGTCGACTCGATGGTCCCTTCGGGACTCAAGGTTTCCCGTCTAAGTTTATCATCAAATAGTCGACAACGACAAGTCGGTAGGTCAGGACAGGTTAAGAAATTCTGGGGTACCCGAAATCGTGAGTCCGTCGAGACTGGGAGTGATAGAGGGTCTCAAACGGGTTCAAGTACGAATAATTTAGTTACATGTGGGTGGGTTCTACCTATCCAGTATCACCTCTCAAGACTTTTTTACACTAGACGACCTCCTCCCTTATCGTTTGGTGGGGTTATATGAATGTCACTCTTGGGGTACTTGACATATTTTTCTCTATTCCCTCCTTGTCATTTTTCGTTATCACATCGAAACCGCCGTCCCGAGAACAAAGGGTAAGGTCCCTATGTGTATTGTTATAGAACCTTGACGAAACAACAACAAGAAGTCAGTGCTTCAGGACAGACTGAGAAAGGTTGGGTTACGTGACGTCGTGGGGTCCGAAGGGGTAGGAAGTGGTAGAGGGTCTCAAACGAGGTTAAGTACAGGTAATTCAACCACTATGATAGGTTGGTAGAGTAGGACAGAGGGTGAAGAGGAGGACGGAAGTTAGAAAGGGTCGTAGACGGTGACAAAAGTAAAAACGGTGTAGATAAACGGTACTTCTCTACCCTAGTCTACGGTACTAGAATCAGAAAACGTACAACTCAAAATTCGGTTGAAAAAATGAGAGACAGTGTGAGAAGTTCTTCGAGAAATCAACGAGACGTGAAAGACGGTAATCTCACCATAATAGAAGTATAGACTCCAACAACTATAAAGAGAGTCGTTAGATCTAAGATCGAACACTAAGTTGGTCGGGTCGTTAAACGAACTACGTGAGTCTGAAGGGTCCACCACGATCACCATTTGTTAGACGGACGGTTACGTCCTCTGAATTTCTCCTCACCCAAACTAGGGACTCAGACCTTGTAGGGGACCTCCTCTCACACCGTTGGGTGAGGTCATAAAAGTGAACCTTTTAGGGTACCTGTCTACTCGGACCACCCAGTGTCGGGTACCTCAACGTTTCTCGATCTGTGTTGACTTTACTAAATCGTGTGTACGTGAGACGTATCTTCAATTTATTCGTACCACTGTTATATGTCGGAACTGCGTGAGGAAAGGGTTAAAACTTGGTCAGACAACAAGGTACAGACCAAGATTGAAAACGAAGAACTGGACGTATGTCCAAAGAGTCTTCTGTCCATGTCACCCAACCATCAGGGTAGAATACTTCTTAAAAGGTGTTCAAACAACACTAGGAGTGTCATTGTCCGTAATCGTATCAGTTACTTCGTTTTCATCTAAAAAAAAAAAAGGACTTTAAGGGAACGAAAAAGATACCAGTTTACCTGTAACCGTTAAATAGTGACCAAGGAGACGGAAAAGTTTTAGGTCGAATATGTAGACCTTCAAGAACCAAGTGGATGACAACTTCGGATCGAATTTCCTAAAACTCGTAATGGAACGATTCTATACTTTATTTGTGTTAACATATCATCAAACTTGTAAGAAACCGTAACGGGAAGAAACCTTAACCTTACTTTCACTGGAAAAGGTCAGGACACCAGTGACGACTCAAAAGATTTAAGTTGTAACTCACGTCGTGAAATTGTCGTAGAAAATCCTAAATTATATCGAGTCAACATTAAGGTAGTGGAGAAGATCGAAACAAACATCATTACGACAATTTCACGATGTTAGTTATACAGTATTCCGGAAATAAAGTGTGATCCTACAGACCGAAATTCACTCACAGACGTGATAACACCAATAAAACCAGTAATTCTGGAAAAGACGTATCGAGAAGACACGTAAAAACGGTGGAGGAGAATTAGAGAAAACGAAGACACACCAAGAACGGTAAAGACAGTAAATAACCCGTCTAGCCACGTACTTTATAAGGGAACCATAGAGGTTAAAAGAACTTTTCTAGAGATCAGTAAGGGTAAGATAACAAAAGGAGATAAAGAAACCTAACAAGTGAATTCTTACGAAAGAATAAAGACGTCCGATAAGAGACCTTGAGACGTAAGGTGACCTGTATAGAAAGGGAAAGAGGAAACGGAAAGGGAAGAAAAGGAAAGAGTCGATAAACATTTCGGGTGTGGAATCGGATACTTTAACGGACGAGAGTATTTTGACTGTTGGGGTACTCCGGGGAGGGGAAGACTGCACCGGGTACGGGACAGACACCTCACACGTAGAGGGACTTATTTGGAAGAAAACGAAGTGACACCGAGTGCGAACTTAATAAAGGACACGTTTTGGTTCTTCGGTGTAAACCGACGGTAGGGTCCCTGAGTGAACTCTTGACCCTATACTGGTAAGAGAGTATAGGGTGAAAGAAAGGATGTTATTATGACAACAAAGATCAAATAAGGTATCTGGGTCTATACAACAAGTAAACCTTACAGTTTCCTGAGGGGGGTATACAATTTTAAATCTTTTGTTTTCTTTTAATCCCTTCAATATTTTCAAACGTTTGAAAAAGGAAAAAGTATATGGGTAACTTTATTATAAAAGGGGAGAGAAAAAAGAAACGAAAGATTTCGTCAAAAGTTCAAAAAGTCTTCAAGAAATTGAAACACAATAACTTAACCTCACTAACCATCCATTTGGACTTTCTAATCTCTTTTCTCTGAAAATGAAATGTAACCTTCCCCATAATTTTTTTTCTGTTCTGATACTTTTAAATCTCTTTTCCACCTCCCATCTTTACCTCTTGACTAATCCTCACTTACGACTTCCTCAACCTTTTTCCCGACTTTTGACCGGAGTCATACTCTCTTGACAACTCTCCCCTAACTTTCATCTTCTAATATACTTTATAAAGTTACTTAATATTTAGTATAGAAAAACTTAAGTAAACTCTCTAAAGTCATTTCTGACCTCAAAAGAAAAAAAAATTAGTTATTAATTTAATCTAACGATCTTGTATAAAGAAACTTACACAGTCGTACCGAAATGACCTATAAGATCTAAGACCTATAAGTCCAGTAGGAATATTTTTTAAGACGACACAAGAAAATACTAAAATTTATTATAAAATAAAAAAGGTTGGTCTTCTTAGTAGTAAGTATGTCCCAGTCACAGAATTACAGATCCAATATATAGACTGACCCATTTATATATTGTGAAATACATCTCCTTCCTTTTCCTCTTACAATATATGTAAACAACTGTTATATAACAATAGTGCAATTACCAGTTCTTTCTTATCTCTAGAAAGGTACTAGGAGTATAATGAATTATAATCTTAACCATTTCGTCCAGTTTTATCATATTTAATAAATCGAGTCAGGGTCTCTCCTTTTCTCTGAATAAAGGTTCCAATAAAGTACCCACTCTAATCTTTGGTTCCGCTAACCACGGGTCCGAAAAAGGTTAGTGGTATTGTAGAATGTGACGGACTTTGTGATTTGAAACACACACAACTTAAATACGATTCCGTAAACGAGTCCTTTCAACCCCTCTATTCAAGTAGAAAAACTCTTCATAAAGTCTACAAAGCCTTCGTTACGTTCTGTAACGGGTGACTTCCTTCAAAGTACACCATGGATCTACGTCCTACTCCGTAACAAAAGTCTCTTCGGTTGTCGTTCCCGACGAAGTACGGGAAATTCTCAGTGTCCGACACTGTTCGTTCGTTTATCCTTAACCTCAAGATTGTAAAAGGTTCTTTTTGACTTATTTATATCTGTAACTTTAGAAGATGTGTTGATCAATTCATACAAGGGTCTTTAATACGAGAATCTACTCTCGAGCTTCTACTTCCAGCTCAAGGAAAAGTCTTCTCGTATTCTCTCGAAAAGAACCTGAAGGGACCGTGAGGTCTCCAATTCTGAGACTCGAAGGTCGACGTTGTCCGTACACAAACTAGGGACCAATCTCTTGAATTCTAGGGTACACGACGTGTCGTACCCCCCTTTTTACTCAAAAAGGTGATTTGAGAGAAACCGGTCAAACTTTAGAACCTTGGATATGTTACCAAACATACAAAGGATTTGGGTCTACTCACTCTGTATTTTTCAGACAGAAACTACTGGTAAGGTCTAGAAGGTTGTCGGAATAAATACTGTTTATAACTGAGTTGTTTGGTGAAGACCTAAAAACCTGAACCACTAGTATGAGTTACGTGGGTACTAGGTGACTTAGGGTTTTAATTAGGAGATCACAACTTCCTGATTCATTCCGTTCAATCAAAATGTTTACACCAAAAGAAAAAGAGTATAGAGGAGTTTGGACTCTCTTAAAAGGAGTTTCTAAAAGAAACCATTTCAACTTATATTTTTCGTACCTGTAGAAAAAAAAAAAAAGGAGTTAAATCTTTTAAAACATTATTAATGTTTTATACCCAAAACTTAAACCGAACCTAAGTAATATGAGTCGTTGGTAATATTTTTATGAGTCGAAGATTTGTTTAATCTGTACCAATGTTATGACCGACTGAGTTTACAGAAATACACTGTTTATGCCTTAGGGACCATTCATATAATTCGTACTACTGAGTCTGAACTTGGCTTTATAAATTCGGAGTAAATTTACACGTTTTTGGGACGTAAGACAGGATCCACCCGACGTTTTCTTCGAAGAAGTTTAGACATACTAGATCCCAGAAGGAGACACCAGGTCACTAATTCTGAAACACAAAAGTAACGTTCCCCGTGCTCCGACTTAGGACCACTCCATAGGTTATAGGACGTTCGGTACCCTGGACCGTTTTTCTTCTTTTTTTCTTTTCTGGTATATTAGATTAGCCTAGGTCAACCTCTCGTAGTCGAGTGTAGTTCCAAATATGTACAGTGAACTCGTACACTAGACTACAATCCTCGTCCTTTCACTAGTCATCTCTTAACCTGTCTAGAGACTCCGAAGGATCTCCATCAGTGGATCTTCCAAAACACTACCTCGCAGTTGTTTGCACTCCCGAAAATGTCTGACTGACGGAAGGAGTCTATCGGAGGTCTCCATAAAGAGGTCTTACTATGTCTTTACTCCCTCAAAAGACGAAATAAAATTAGTTCCATACTCATCTAATATATGAGAATCAAATATGAGAAAAGAAAGAAGAAAAAATGTCACACTCATCTCTCAACCGTCCGTATTTTACATCCCTCTGTGAATGTTACGACAAAAATTAGAAAGAGAAAGTTATACGAATATTTATCGTATCATTTGACACTTGGAGAAAGGAAATTTTTACGACTACGGGACTCCTGAATCAGTCAAAGTTCCGAAAACGTCCTTCGACGTAATGAACCCAAAGAAACTTTACTTATGTCAATAATTTTATCGTTACTAACATCGATGAACCACTTAACCGTGATTTTTAACCACGTCGGACACTCGAATAAAGATTTTAAGTGTACGTGTATTTGCGCTGGTACGTTGTTACAGTTGTCTCACATCAATGTCGTCTACTTTTGACTGACCAAAAGAGAGAAGAATAATTGAGATCGAACCAAAATAAAACAAGATTTTGTTATTGTCTAAAAAAAAATCAACTGTTTTGTTTTGTTGGACGAAAACATCACTACGAACAATTTTATTATTTTTAATGTCTACACGATAAGAAAGATTTAAAACTTTTTATTCCGTTAAAAATATTATTATATTATGAAGAACTACTAAAGTTATGGCACAAGGAAGACCTATCCTAAAACTTAAGAGGACTCATCTCTAACGATAGAATGTGATCTATACTATGAGAGGTATCTTTCGTTCCTTACTATAGAATTCTTATTGGAATAACAAAGGTCGTGAAGGATGTATGGTCCTGTTTTTATAGTAATCTTTTTTCAAGGTTTGAGTTAGGAGTTGGAAGATCACAACAGAAATCGATGTTTCTTCCCCCTTTTTGTACACTGATACAAGTGTATGTCGAGTAAACATAAAAATTCGTTAAGAATCTGGGAATACCGCCCCAAAAGTATAAATACTTAAGTGTATAGGAGTCGATTGTGGAGTGTCGAAATAATTACTACGAAAAAGAAACAAAGAAAAAAGGACAAAGACTCAAACAGAGGTAGATGGAGATAGAGATTTGTGGTCTACAAGTTCGACCGAAATCTTTTCCGTCTCCTTGTTCTCGAGTTTAACAGTTGTAGGCGACCTAGTACTTTTTTCGTTCTCTCAAGGTCTTTTTGTAGATGAAGACGAAATAACTGATACGGTTTGGGAAACTGACACACCTAGTGTTATTTGACACCTTTTAAGAAGTTCTCTACCCTTATGGTCTGGTGGACTGGACGGAGAACTCTTTGGATATACGTCCAGTCCTTCGTTGTCAATCTTGACCTGTACCTGGTTGTCTGACCAAGGTTTATCCTTTTCGTCATGCAGTTCCGACATATAACAGTGGGACGAATAAATTGAATATACGTCTCATGTAGTACTCTTTGCGGCCCGACCTTCTTCGTCTTCGACCTTAGTTCTAACGGTCCTCTTTATCGTTATTGGAGTCTATACGTCTACTGTGGTGGGAATACCGTCTTTCATTTCTCCTTGATTTTTCGGAGAACTACTTTCACTTTCTCCTCTCACTGTTTCAACCGAATTTCGAGTTGTAAACCTTTTGATTCTAGTACTGTAGACCAGGGGAGTGAAGTACCCTTTATCTACCCCTTTACCACCTTTATCACAGTCTGAAATAAAAAGACCCGAGGTTTTAGTGACACCTACCACTGACGTCGGTACTTTAATTTTCTGCGAATGAGGAACCTTCTTTTCAATACTGGTTGGATCTATCGTATAACTTTTCGTCTCGATAATGAACCGGCTGTTTCTAGGTAGATCAGTTCCGATACAAAAAAGGTCACCAGTACATACCTATACTCTCAACCTGACACTTCTTTCGACTCGGGGTTTCTTACCTACGAAAACTTGACACCACAACCTCTTCTGAGAACTTTCAGGGAACCTGACGTTCCTCTACGTTGGTCAGGTAAGATTTCCTCTAGTCGGGACCCTAAAGAAACCTTCCTTACTACGACTTCGACTTTGAGGTCATGAAACCGGTGGAGTACACTTCTCAACTGAGTTACCTCTTCTGAGACTACGACCCTCCCTAACCCCCATCCTCCTCTTCCCCTACTATCTCCTACTCTACCGACCTACCGTAGTAGTTGAACTAATTCTACTCAAACCCACTTGAAGTCCTCAACAACTGCCTGTCCCTCCGGACCACACGACGTTAAGTACCCCAGCGTTTCTCAGCCTGTACTAACTCTCTGACTTGACTTGACTGGGGGTAGAGATCAAATAAAATATAATATATAAAAAAAGACAAGAATGACAAGAGGTGCAAAGTCAGATGTGAAAGGGAAGAACAATTGCAAAGACGAGGTACCGAAGGGTTTATACGAAAACACAAAAAAATTGAAAGTGTTTCAACAACCGAGACATGTCTCTCACGAAGAAAAAGAAGTATTATTTCGTGAAGACAAGATGACTTCTTTTTACGTCCGGTACGATAGAAGACTTTCCAAAAGAGTCATAATCGTTACTAGGATTTAACAGTAGTATAAGGGATAGATGAGTTAAAACAAGTAGTCTTATCATTAAAAAAAGAAAATACCGTATGAGTAGTGTACAGCTGATTGTACTTCGTTCGTAAGATAGAGAAAATTTATATACGATTCAAAGATTGAGTAATGTATGAGTCAACTTTGAGTAAAATGGTAATTGTATTAGTTCACCGGTGAATTAAACATTTATACTTTTCTTATCTATATCTGATACCTATGTTTCCTAAAATACACAGTGCTCGACACATAGGTGAACGTGGAAAAGTACATAAATTAATATTATAAGGGACTTTTACAGTAATATGAAAATCACAAATTTTTATATTAAAGACTTATTTATTGTGAAAGACTTGGTCCTGAAGAGTTTGAAATCAGTGAGATGTTTAATGGACCTCTAAAACAATTTCGTTCCAACGGACCAGAGTTGGGACTATATAAGACAATAATACACAGAAATATTCTGGGTGTGTAAAATCAAAATTTTGTTTAGGGTCATTACGGTTACGGACTAGACTCCCCGGTGCAAGACTCGTCTTGATTGTCTCTGGTTATTTATAGTGTGTATTGAAAAAAAAAAAAGAAAAGATTCATCTCCTGATTGACACACGGGTCGTACCAGACAGTCATCACTTATTTTATGTAATAAAATACATAAAATTTTACGTATTTTATCCGAACTAAGAAATGGCGATTTGGTGACTCCTTCGGGACGGGGTGGTGTGTGTGTGAATGTGTGTGTATGTGTGTGCACACGTGTATATATAGAAGTATTTATGTGACTAATCTTATCACCAATGGTTTATAACTCCCCAATCTCTCATGTTTCAAAGTCTATATGTCCACTTATTCATCAAGACCTCTTTATTACAAATCACGTTATTAATATCCATTATTGTGACATAACATATGAACTTAAAACGATTCTGTTGTCTACAATTCACAAACGTGGTTTATGTCTTTCAATTTATATACTTCACTACTTATATAATTAATCGAACTATTTTCACTAGTAAAGTGTTACACCTATATATAGTTCTGTAGTGTTACATGTGAAATTTATATGTATTTGCAACAGTCAGTATGGACTTATTTTATCCCCAAACCCATCCTTACTTTAAATGACACTGAAATCGGAACAAACGTGATGGGACTCATGTCCTCGACGTGGAGGTACAGACCGTTGACTTACTATTGTTCCCTCACTTAGAAGTCTCGACAGTTTACAATTTATTCTTCGTATTATAGAATTACTTGTTCGTCAATAAGTTTTGTTTATACAAACTAGTCATCTCATACAGTGACCATTAAATGTAGGGGAGAGAACAGACTGGAACTTCACTGTAAATGAAGTGTGTCGCAAACCTTAAAATACCCTTATATAAGTACTACAATAATAGATCTATTTCCTTGTCTTGGATTCTTTCAAGTTCACTTAATAGACTCTAGTGTTTCCATTATTAACTGTCTAAAAATTTTAACCCTTAGGATTCAGGGATTGGTTCAGTTGTGAAAAGTGAACCGTAGTTCGAAGGGCATCTTATGGTACGTCCATTCCGGTTCTAACACCCCGAATTACAATGTGATACACGAACATATTTTACCGTAAAATATATATGAGTCGTTGTCTCACCCAATACAAAATAACGACAATATGATGAATGAGTCATTCTATCTTTATATTACTGAGGTCAGTTTAATACCACACAAAATGATAAAATACACACGAAGATAATTCGTATGTTTTTCGACCTAAACGTAACCCAATTAAACATATTTAACCCAATTAGACAAACTCGTTTCTAAAACACTAAGATCCGACTGTACGTTATCTTGATAATTATGAAAAATACTCCGTACTGTCGTAAAACAGTAAGTCCAACAAGAAAATAAAGAAGGTACAGAAAGGGTAGAGAAAGAATTTGACAAAGGGGACTGGACGGACTTGTAAACCGACAAGAAAAAGCACAATTTCTCAAGATCAGTTCATACACAACACTTTACATAATAAATTACGACTTTAGTTAGGTAAAACAATAAATTAAGGGTGACTATGTAACAATGTATAGTCGAACAATGAAAAATAAAAGGAAACCTCTTAAATCAGGTTCCTAACTGGAACACGGGGATAAATTTTGGGTCTTCTTAGTGATTGTCGAACACATACACGTACACTCACGAGTCAACACAGACTGAAATACTGAGGGTACCTTAAAAGGTCCGTTCTTATGATCTTACCCTACGGTAAAAACAGAGGTCCCCTAGAAGGACTGGGTCCCTAACTTGGGTTCAGAGAACACAGAGGACATAGTCGTCCATCTAAGAAATGGTACCATGGTAATATAATCATCTTCTTTTTTTTTTTCTTTTTCTTTGAAAAATTCTCAATTCTATACCGAGTTCAGAGTCTTGTAAGTACGAGATAGGACAGACACAATAGGTTGGATCATTATACCAAGACCTTCAATAAAAATATTATAAATGGACCTCTTTTCCACCCTAAACTAGTCCTAAGAAGTCGACTCAAATCTATCACTGGAAAATTATCCAGGTCTCGTGTTACAGTTTTCAATCACAATCGCTAGAACTCAAACCGGATGTGACAACTACATTTCGGAATCAAACCAAGTTTACAGGTGAAAATGTGTACTTAGTCCTCTCAGACTTGAGAGACGTCCCGTTCGGTCACTAAGTTCCTTCTTTACTACAGTGTCGCACTCAGACCCGTGTTTTTAGGGGGAGAACAGAAGTTTCCTGGGGTCAGTAAAAGAAAATTCCGAAAGTTGACTAACTACTCCGAGTGAGTGTAATACCTTCTATTAGTCTAAATGAGTTAGAAGGGTAATTTACATTAGAATAATAATAATAATAATAAAACAAATTTAAAAATAAAAATGAAATAAAATGAAATGTTATGACATAACGAAAACGGTATGTAACTGTACTTAGGTAGTGACCACGTGTACGCTAGGGTTTGTACTTAGGGGGAGGGTGGAGGGAGGGGTGTTGTAGGGGGACCCAGTAGGGGCGCGTGGTCGGGGTTCGTACGACATAGGACGTAGCCTGTATCTGACAACTAAGCTAAGAATGTACTATCATATGTACAAAGTTACGGTAAGAGGGTTTAGTAAGGTGGCAGAGGGAGAGGAAGAGGGAGACTCAGGTTTTCAG